>CM062804.1:1204813368-1205077019 GCA_031772625.1 Pinus tabuliformis
TTCCAATTATATTTCAAAATTTAATAAACCAGAGTATGTTTGCAACTCTTACTCTTTTTCGTCCTCCAAAATATTCCCAAATCTATTTTAAACAGAAAACTGTTACCTCGAAGTCAAAACAGTCATTCATGATTCATTTAATGGCTGGTTATTAAATACGAAAGTAAGTAGAATTTTAAAACCAATTTCTTTATCAAATTTGATAGTTTGGATCATTTTTAGTGTTTTAACATAAAGTATAATGGTAAGAGCGGGCAACTCCTATTTCTTACCCCATAGAAAAGTTAATGCAATCTGACATGCTGGGGAAATAGCAGTTTCCTTGCATTTATATTTCTCTCAAAGTTGACTTTGGCACTTTAGCAGCAAGGAAACTGCTATTCCCCTTGCATGTCAGACTGCATTAACTTTTCTATGGGGTAAGAAATAGGAGTTGCCGTAAGAGCGTTGGAAAGGTTTTAACAACATTTAATGGACAATTCACTAAATAAAAAATAATTTGTCGCTCGAATTCCATCTGAGCAAGGAATATGTTTTCAGATAGGTTTTTATTTGTATTTTACAAATAATATTTATTATAAAAATAATTGTATTTTAAAGTTAATATATTATAAAGATTTGTACCTAAAAGTTAATATATTAATTAATAAAAATAAATATATTTATTGTATTATAATTAATTTTAGGTTATAATCATTATTATTAATATATTAATTAATAATTTAAACTAATAACTCGGGCACATTTTGATGGAGCATCAAAAGAAGGCGTATGTGGTTGCGGAGTTTATATATACATTGCAAAGAACCTGCAGTACTATATCTATTGGAATGGTGGACTGGGGACGAACAACAGAGCTGAGGCCATGGCTCTCCATGGACTTCTCATCTTCTACACCTTTTTGGAGATTGGATCAATACATATTTACGGTGACTCCAAAGTCATTATAGAGCACGTCATTGGAAAACATTCTATAAAAAAGGACTCTCTCATTGGATGGATGAATAGAATTGCAGCTCTTTGAAAACCTTCTCGCTTCCCTATCACACACATCAAGCGTTTGCAAAATGAGGAGGCAGATGAACTATCAAAAAAAGGTTTGCAATCTTTTCGAGTTATGTGGCATCTGAGCATATCTATTGATTCCATTACATACTATCCACATCCCTTCATAATGCCCAGCATATAGTGTCGCTAGAATTTGGTATGCTTCAGTTTCTCGATCAAAATATCTAGCCCATTGAAAGTTTTTTTTTGTTTTTTTTCTATTTATATAACTGACTGGTCTCCACTAAGTAGATATGACCAATCTACAGAAATTAGTATATTCTGGAAAAAATCATACTGATTCTTTTTTTTTGTAATTTTGCTATCTTCCTTGCAAAACACCTATTGGACAGAATATATACTCAATCTACATAATGTACAATTTAAATTTCTGACATAATATATAATATATATACAACTTTTTCTCCTGAAAAATTTATATAATATATATATATTTTTAAAATAACTTAAATAGATTAAATATCAAATTTACAATAACTTATTAATGGGTATTGTTTTGTCATTTTTCTCCTTTCTTTTTTTATTTAAATAAAATATTATTATTTTTTATTTAAATATAATACTATATGCTAATAGTATTATTGTAATGTTAATAAGAAATGTTTTTTATATAAAGATATTTATTATTATTTTTTTATATATTAAAAGAAATATAGTTTTTAATACAAACATTATTATTGTTGTTTTTCTAATTAACTTACTTTTAGCATTTAAGTTGTATTTTATTATTATTTGTTTTTGCAAATAACTATAATAAATGAGTATTTTTATGTGTCTATATGGTCACTAGAACTATAACTTGGATTTGTATCTCAAACATATCGTAAAATATGTTTCCTCATGGATGTTAGTGTCATTATAACTCCTAATTACTATAGTACGTTAGTTGTCCTATAACATAGGATTTGTTCTATATATCTTTGTGATCACCAAAAGCCACATCTTAAATTTGTGTCTCAAATATATCACAAATCATGTCCAACCATGGAATTTAGTATCATTTAAAAATATCAGTTCATACCTCATGTTATATGTCAAAAAATACCTTATATTATATGTAAAAAAATAGAAATATATTTTTTGTTATTAATTACCCATAATAGGTAGGTATTACCCAAAAAAAATTGCAAATTACACTACTTCTCAATTTATTTTGAATTAAAAACCATATTTTTCAATTCCCTTCACAACTTTAATTCTTTACGAAACTTAAATATAAAATATTTTTCTAATTTAAAAATTTATTTATCAAAAATCATTCATAATAATAAATACAACATTTTCGAACTTAAATCTAAAATATTTTCCTAATGTAAAAACTTATTTATCTAAAATCATTCATAATAATAAATACAAACATATTTTTTAAATATGTAATATCCTAAACAATCAGTCACCATTAGAAGTTCACACAGTATCACAGATTCTTCACGCTGTCACAGATTCTTCTTCTTCACCACTTGTAATAACATTCAATGATACATATCTAGATAAATCACATAGTGGATTCGAAGAAACACTCTTCCAAAAAGTCTCTTCTTCTTCACCGCTTGTAATAACATTCAATGAGACATATCTAGATAAATCACATAGTGGATTAGAAGAAACACTGTTCCAAAAAGTCACATCACATTATTGATTTAATTGGGACACATATGCATCACCTACCTACTTGTGTAACAGTTCCACAAATATATACAACCGGAGCTATACACAAGGTGCACAAATATATACAACGGGAACTAGGTACTTAAGGTATAGAGATGGCATTAAAGTTAAAGATGCCACTGATGGTAGTATATCATGACGTCCTCATGAACGTCGTGGCTGTGGCGGTCACTTGCTAGAGGTAGAGTGCATTTTCAATTAAATTGGATTGTAAAACTTGAGATGTAAAGTTCAAGGGGCCTTCAAAGATTAGGTATATTTTACTGTATGCAATCAAGTCTGATTGTGCATGAAAGATTGGATATTCTGATAGCAAATATGGTTGCAACTTTTGGAGAAGGTACAAAGGACAATTATTTGTACTAGCCGACTGCACAAAAGTGTAGACCAAGATGGGAACCACTTATAGTTTGGAAATTGGAATTGTGATGTGGTGTGTTGTTCGATAGACTACCAATCGAAATTTAAAGAAGAGACAAAACAATTAGATGAGTTGATTGTTTCGATTACGGGGAAGTCACATTTTCATCATGAATCTCAGTGGATTGCTTGGATTAGGTGAAGTAGGATTTTCATCATGAATCTCAATTAACTTCAGTTGATTGCATAGAACTTTATGTCAATCTATTCAAGAAAGTGAAGGTGATAATGATCTTTCACCTAAAGATTTTGGTAGATTCAAGAGATATGCTTAACCGTGGAGAAATAGTTTTGCAAGCTTTGCCGAGGACGGAGGGACTAGTCATGAGAAAATGGTAGCATAAACAAAAACCATAGTTGATCAGTTCACAAATGATGCCATGATATGACAGGGAAGATGGTGATGATTTCAATGTATATATAGAGACCAAAAAAATGTGATATATGTAGTAACAAGTTTTGACCTGATGAATTCAATGAAAGAGATTTTTTTTATGGGTTAAAATTAAGGATAAGCGATATGTGTAGTAATTAGTTTTGATTAGATGAATTCAATGAAAGATAAGGTCTTTTAAGTGTGGGTTAATTATTTAGGGAGATAAATGTATATTTTCTCTTCTTTCTTTTTATATTACCAAAAAAAATTAATGATATATCTCAGTAATTTAAGTTAGTTTTTTTTATTATCAATTTTGTTAATATAATTATAAAATTCACACTGCCAAAAAAATTAATGATATATTTGAGTAACTTAAGTTTTTTTTGTTTTTTTATTATGATTATCAATTTTATTAATATAATTATAAAATTCAAAGTATTTAGAATTCTAATATTATTTATTATAAATTTTAATTAATCCATTATTGTGAATTTGAAAATTAATAATTATCAATCATAAAATTGAGTTAGGATAGTTATTACTGGAGTTATATAAATTAAATGGTAGGTAAACACTTATAAACATTAATCCATAATAACCATCAAAACACTTGTTTCTTTATGTTGCTAAAATTAAAAAATTATAAGAATTAAGTAAATTATAACTTTATTTAAAATTATTATTATTATTGATAAAAATAACCTATATTTATATATATAAGAATTCAACAAGATTATTTTATGATTCACCTCCACTTTATTATGATATTTTTAAGCTTTAAATATGTTTTATTACAATACCATGGTTTATCAATACCACAAGCCCAAAAAACCATAACTCATTTCATATGATACTCTTGTATATAAAAAAATTTAAGTTAATGAATTTAATTAAAAAAAAAAGAGCATAACAACTTTAAAGATAAATCTCAATCTTTGATTTATGTATAACACTAAATATATTCTCTAACATTTTATGAAGGTTAAATCACTAACATTCATCTAATAATTATTGATAACTAGCCATTACCCCTAAAAACGCAAAGATACATCGAAAGTATATGTGATCCATCCTAAAGGGTGGAGAAGAGGAATATGTGATAAAACCTATGATTCACAAATACCATAAAGCATTTCCGTCTTAACGACAGAGATATATAGCTGCAGAGTCGGTGCCAGGTGGTTGCATTTGGCTGGAAAACGAAGTTGACGAACGTTATTTTCAGTTTAATGTCCTTGTTTCCACACTACACAGTTATCCTCAATTTTCAAATTTAGATAAAATAAATTCCAGAGTGTCTACAACAATCCTACATCTCCAATGCCCCGGTCCATGGGAAGGATTAATCTCAACCACAGGACGACGATCCACGGCCTCTGTCCAGTAAACAGTAAAGACCGCGTAAAGTTAATAATTTCCACAAATTTTCCCACCGGTGCCACGGAATGTGCTGATATCGTTATACGTGGCAAGAGCAGTCTTTGGATCAATCCAATGGGGAATTCATCGATTTATTATGGATCCAAACTGCCCAGAATCCTCACATACCAGAATCATTCCTGCAAGGGTATCCATTTTCAAATTACAGTTATTTTGGGGGAGTTGTTCAAATTTTGAACAGATATAAAACAGTGGAGGGAAAAATGAAAAAAGAGATGAAAAAGGTAGACAATCTCTAACTTAACTAATTTAAAATTAAAAAAGAGACGGTTCATTTAATTAAACTAGCATAGATTCATTTTAAATATAGATCTAACCTGATTTGATTTCAGTGCAATTTTTTTTATGAGTCTACATTATTTAAATGTTTTCTATAGTTATTTAATTTTTAGATTTTTTACAATTTTTAATATGACCCATATACTCAAAATTTCAACTTTGATGACAGACAGATACCCTTACATATCATACTAGCTGTAAAATAAACCTCTAGACTCAATTAAATTATAACAACCTAATTAAACTTGAATTACTATTAACTTTAATTAATACAAATTTTAATTTATAATATTATTATAATTTGAACAACAATCTGTAATTTAAGTAGATTTTATAGTTACAACACAATCCAAAGGATTATAGATTTTCTAATAGATTTTACTCAAGTTATAATAATTATTATTTTATATAATTAGTTTTATTATAAAATATTAATATCTATAAATGAAATGTATAAGTAAGATGATTAAGAAGAGTTTTTTTGGGTAAAAATCACATAGAAGAAAATTTTGTTCACGCTTTTCAAACCAACTATTATGGTTCATCATAACAATTATGCTGTAATGTGTTTGTCTCTAGGAAGAACTCCCACTATTGTGGTTCATCATAACGATTATGTTGTAAGGAACCAACAATTGTGATTCATCATAACTATTATCTTGTAAGGTATTTGTGTCTGGGAAAAACTCCCACTATTGTGGTTCATCATAACAATTATGTTGTAAGGTGTTTGTTTATGGGAAGAACTCCCTTAGATACCACTTTACACCATTGTTCATTGTCATATTCATTGTTAGACCATTGAACAATGCTCTGCCCTCATATTAAAAAATTAATTATTATTAAACATAAACATGAAAACATTAACAAAAATAATTGTTAATCGTTGTTTGTGTTTGGTTGTAATTGATTGAGTCGATCTATTTAAACGCTGTACCATCTCATAACAACAAAAACGATCTCCAATTCATAGTTCTTGCAATCATTTCGCTTGTTCTTTCTTTAAGTTTATGAGTTGTGTGTATTTGATTTGTTTATTGTATTCCAAGCATTTAAATGGTTTCATACTATTCTTATTATGGTGGAGGATTTCCTAACCAGGGTTTTGGTCATTCTTAGTGAGATTACTATGTTTTGAAGAACATTAAAAAGATCAGTGTTGCCCTGCATAGTCATCTGAAAAGGGTTAATTTGTAGTTTAGTTGTGTCCTCGTGCCATCAGATTTTATTTACATCTTCTTTTGAATATTGGCAAGCTTCTCAAGGCTTGCATCAATTCTGTAATCTGGCTCTTATCCATTCCTACTTACTCGAGCAATGAGGTAAGTTTTTTAATTTTTTAATTATGTAGGCCATTTTGTTGATTTTTTTATGTGAATATTTTCCAATGGTGAATGATAGGGTTTCTTCTGAATGGGATGGATCTTGTTGAAATAGTTTGTTTCATTTCAAAATTTTTGACATAGTCTATTTTATTTCAAAAAATTTGGTAGTCTAATGGTGAGTGCATTTGCAGGGACCTCTTTGGCCTTCGCTTTCCTTTCCTTCCGCAGCATCATCGCAAACAGGAGATGGGAGTACCTATTTCTGGGAGGGTCAGTAGCAATCACAGCAAGACGAGAGTACTTATTTCTTGGAGGATTATTGGGCTCGGGTGTCAGTATATTGATGTGGCTGCAACTCGCATCTTCGATCTTTGGTGGTCCTTGCTTCCACAATTTACATGGTTAAGAAAAATTTAAAGTTATTTGCATCTGCTAGAACTTACATTAATTAAAATGAAATGATATTAGTGTTAGTGTCCAAGCATCCATATAAATGAGCAATAGATAGGCTAACGTGGCCTACTGGGCTAAAGACACAAGATGGGCTAACGAGGAAAACATGGGTACCGTTAAATATGCTAAGACTAAATGATAAGATGGAAAAATAACGTTCGATATCCTTACTGATCATCTATTCTCTATCTACCTTTTTAATGGAAACATAAATGTTTTGAATAAATAAAACTAAATCCTTGCATATATATTCTATGTACCATTTTAACCCTATTCAATCAACCGAGATGTGATCAAATACAATGCCTTGCAGAAACCTTTGGTTTTGCTCAATGATAAAATCTCCCATCCGAGGTTGACCCGACCAGCCTCATCGCTGGACCCAGGGGTTAAATTTGATGGGTCCCCTCATCCATCAGTGAATTTTTTTATGATAGTTTTATTTTTAAACGGTCCGTCATTTGACTTTTAATAATTATTTTTACTAGTTTTATCTAAGTGAATACAAAGTTTCATCAAGAGAGTACACAGTGAGAGACTAGGATTATTGCCATTTTTGCGTGATTGGTGGCTTATTGAATCAAATGTAATGAAGTTATGCTCAGGCGTGCCTTTGCTTTGCTCGCGTATGAAATCTAATAGTATGTCAAATCATTCTACCTTGGTTTCCCTCTAAGACATATGTTTTTGTGTCCTCGAGAGTAAAGCCTATTGTCTTATGGTTCAAAATTCAAATCTAATAATCATTGTTCAAATCTATGCTCAATGATTCCCCTTTTATCATCCTGAAATGTTACAAGGATTCCTCTTTTATCATCTTGAAATGTTACAAGGATCTATGGTTCAAATTTAGGATCATGAATCTATGCTCAGCTCGGCTTATATCATCCTGTGCTGGTACATGGATCTACAGGGGAAGAAGCCAAGCACACACAGGCGGGTTACCAAATTTCTCCTTTTCCACTATATTGCCCCAGTTCTCCTAAGGTTCGAAAGCTAATTTAAGTGCCATTAGAGTAATTGGTTGTATATCCACCATTTCAATATCCAATAGCAAGGGTACCCACCTCTGAGCAAGCAACAGTAACAAAGTGAGCCCCACCACCTGAACGAGGGCAGAGAAAGTGTTGGTTGACTGAAGAGCAACTCTTGTGCAAATTTAAGATTCTGCCTCAATTGTAAATTGAAATATATCCAATGTGTTTGTAGTAAATAGATTGGTTCTGGTAATGATGATTGAGAACAAATCAACAGTAGTGGGAGTAGTTAAGTTATTCGACACTCATAGACTCTTGTTCGACATTGTAGTCAAGCTAACACTCCTATCGATAATCTTAGTTGTTTGTGTGCAAGTCAAAGACACAGAGTTGTGGGTTGCTCCTTTAAAATTTAGTGTTTCTATTTCACACCATGACCTTCGTGCTTTAATTCTTAACCATCACACCTCTAAACTCAAAACAATCAATGGCTTCTAAAAATAAAGGAGTTATGGAATTGAAAGTATACGCATTCCCGAAATTTTAGTCATGCTTTCACAACAACTACATATTTATTGTCCATAGAAAACTAACCATTCCCCAAATAAAAAAACTCTGATTATCAGAAGCCCAGAGCCCAGAGAAATCGGGAAAATAAAATATAAAACCACATCTATAGCTCTTTAATCCAGGAATAGGTTTTATGATTGTTCAAGCAACAACGACATTTCTAACAAGGGAATCTAAGATGACATACCTGCTTTTGTGAAGAAGTTGAATGAATACCATAGCCGATGTCCGTTACCAACTTTGAATCTTGAACAAACTTGTTTAAATCTTGTGATTTTGTTCACTATTAAAGCAAAATTTTCACCGCCGGTTTCACCTACATGTGCTGAAACAAACGATTTTGAACTTTCCTTTAAATTTTTGTGAAACGAGTGGCTTTCACCTGATCTTTTTTGGCATTACACAATGAAAGAGGTCTAGGCCATTCCTCTCTAAGAAATGCATTTCATTAGAGCCAGACTATGCTCGTCCATCAAAATCCATACATAGTACAAATATCCGGAGGCCATTTCTCTTAACCACTGTGTATTCACATCATTTTGATTTGATTGACTCGCAACACTTGAGCACCGGGTCAATTCGTCCTGCAAATCTTGAATACGATCGTTACAAATATTCAATAGGATTGTTACAGATATATAAAATATATATGTATTATATATATAATTGAAACTGGTCATTTTATGATATGCCAGTCATTATGACGTTTTTAAAAGTTATTAGAAAGTTGATAATGACGTGTTTATTTTAAATTAAACTGATTTTATGGGTGTCAATTTTAAAGCCTGGCTGGACCATTTATCATCCATAATAGAATCCCACAAGGGAACTTGATTTAGCAAAAGCAGGAGGAGGCGAGGCAACACTTTGTTAAGGGTTCAGTGTCACGCCCCCAATTATGTTTTCCTTAAATTGGCTAGGTGCGGCACCGCCTAAGTAATTAACATTCACCATTGTCACATTACTTTACGAACTACGCCTTCAACATTCATCATAAACATGAATTATTATATTAATGTGTGGAAACCATTAATAACAAACATGATAGAACAACCAGGAACACATCATATGCAAGAGAATGCTTTTATTATATATATAAGAAGATTTTGTACAATGACCGGGAGCTAGGCTCCACCGGCGTTTTATACCCGGGTTGGGTGCCCACCCATGCAAGAGCACACGGTGGTCACACCTCAACCTCAACCAAAATACAACTCACAACCGAACACAAGTTTCCCTTGCCCAAATGGGTGGGCGCGCCCGTGCACAAACCACACCAACCGCAATCCAAAACTCGTTCCTCGTCCGGCGGGCGGGTGCCTTAGAACGCTCTCCACCCGCACCTTCAACTGCCCTTACAACCTTTGTGCAGCTCGTGCCCTTCGCCCGGCAGGGGGGTGCATCCCTTGCACCTTGCTGCGGCTCTACACTTGTGCGCACTCCTTGTTGAGCGATGGAAGATGAGCGATGTTCGATGGTCAAAATGCCATCTCCGTTTGCTTGTTTATACTCCTCCTTCGTGTGAAGATCGCGCCCATGGCCGACCCCTCCACACACTTCCAACCAACGCGTCCTCAACGTTATGCAACGCCACCACATGGTCGGCTCGTTTGGCAAGTCGTCCAACTCACCCTATAAACCCACGAACGCCCATTCATCCACATATATGCCACGCCTTGGTTGCTCGTGGTTCCTCTTTCGTGCCTTAGTCGATTTTCGTGGAGGAAGGAGCGCGCGCCCGGTCGCTCATGAGCCGTAGGACGTTATATCCTCCCCCACTTGAAATCATTGTCGCCCTCGACAATCCCAACTGCCTCAGTATCTTCCGTTCATACTTCGCAATCTTCTTCTTCCATCTCCAAAGTGAGTCCTCCGATTCCCAGCTCTCCTCTTTCGGTGCATTCTTCCATCTGACAAGATACTCCCGTTTCATGTGGCAACCAATCCCTGTAGTTTTGTAGCTCAAAATCTTATCCGACTCCAGTCCTGGCTGGTCCTCTCGGCGGTTCAGCTCTCTCTGGATGATCAACATCAAGTCTGCATCTCCTCAACTGACTCATGTGAAAAACTGGATGCTTCATGTGCATATGGTGCGGAAGCTCCAGCTCATAAGCAACTTCCCCCACTCTCTTCTTCACTCGGAATGGTCACTGATACTTCCATGTCAGTTTGCTCGCAGTCCCCTTGGCTGGCTAAAACTGCTCCCTAGTAATCCTGAGAAACACCATATCCCCCACAATGAAGTGCGCATCATGTCTTCCTCGATCAGCATATTTCTTCATTCTCCTTGCAGCTTCGTGCAAGCGCAACCATGCCAACTCCAAGGTCTCATCCCAAGCCTTCATGAACTTCTTCGCATGAGGACTCCTCAAAAAACCTCTTGTCACTACGGTATGCGGTGCAACTGGCATCTGCCCATTCACCAACTCGAATGGACTATACCCCGTCGCAGAACTCTTTTGAATATTGTAGCTAAACTGAGCAATATCCAAGATTTCAGGCCAATTCTTCTGATCAGCTGTCACATAATGTCGCAAGTAGTCCTCCAGCAACGCGTTGATCCTCTCGGTCTGCCCATCTGTCTACGGATGGTAACTCGAACTCATCAACAACTCTGTCTCGACTAGCTTGAACAATGTGGTAGAAAATCTGCATGTAAAACACGGATCTCTATTCGACACAATGCTCAATGGCATCCCCCAATACTTCACTATGTTCTTAAAGAACAACTCCGCAGTCCGCTCGGCTCCACAAGGTATCTTTGTTGGAACAAAGACAGCATACTTGGAAAAACGATCAACCACGACCATAATCCCATTATACCCCTGAACCTGTGGCAACTGAGTGATGAAGTCCATTGAGACACTCATCCATGGTCTCTCAGGAATCGGTAAAGGCTGCAACAGTCCTCCTTGCTTCTGAGTATCTGATATGTCCTGCTCACAAATGATGCACGTATTTACATACTCCTCTACATCCTCTCACATCTTTTCCCAAAAGAATCCTCTCTCCAACAATGCCAAAGAACAACGCATCCCTGGGTGGCCAGCCCATGGCGAGTCGTGGAACTCCTTCAAATGGTGCCTCCTAAGCCCAGATGACTTTGGAACATAGAGTTGGCTTCCAAAGAACAAGAACCCGTCTCGTAGAAAGAACTTTCGTGTCTTCCCCTCCTTTATCTGCTTCACTATATTCTGCGCCAAAGTATCGGTTTCAACACTTTCCTTGAGCTTATTCTGCATCTCTTCTGACATCTGAACTCAACTCCTACTCCTAGCTGCCCGGTCTTCTCCCTCTAATGCTGCAAGTTGTCCCTTCCTGCTAAGGGCATCTGCTACCGCATTGTGTCTTCCTGGTCTATACTCGATAATCATGTCGAACTCTGCCAAGAAGTCCTGCCAATGAGCTTGCTTTGCAGAAAGCTTCGGTTGTGATGCAAAATAACTTGTTGCAACGTTGTCAGTCTTGACAACAAACGGCTTCCCGATCAGGTAATGCTTCCACACATGAAGACAGTGAATGATCGCAGTCATCTCCTTCTCATGGACCGGATACCTTTGTTCTCTATCCTGCAACTTCCGACTCTTGTACACCACCGGATGCCCATCCTGCATGAGAACCCCTCCTATGGAAAAATCCGAAACATCAGTGTGTAACTCAAATGGTCTCTCGAAGTCAGGAAACTTCAGTTCAGTGCTGTAACCATCCTCTTCTTCAAGTCATCAAATGCCTTCTGACATTTATCCGTCCAACTCCACCTGTTGTCTTTCTTCAATAGGTCTATCAGTGATGATGTTACCTTGGAGTACCCCTCTATGAACTTTCGTTGGTAGTTGGTCATGCCCAAAAACACCCTCATCTCATGGAAATTCTTCGGTTCAACCCAGTCCTCGATCACCTTCACTCTGCTCGACTCCATCCGTATATACCATTGACCAACAATATGCCCAAGGAACAGAATCTCGGTCTAAGCGAACACACACTTAGACTTCTTCAAGAACAACTGATTTGCCCTCAGTGCCTTGAACACCATAGCCAAGTGCTTCTTATGATCCTCCATGTTGTCACTGAACACCACTATATCGTCCAAGTACACTACTACGAATGAATCCAAGTATGGCCGTAGGACATCATTCATCATAGTGCAAAATGTAGCAGGAGCATTACACAACCCGAATGGCATAACAAGGAATTCAAACCTACCATACCTTGTTACTATCGCAGTCTTCTTCTCGTCTCCTTCAGCTATCCGCACCTGATAATACCCATGCCTTAAGTCCAGCTTGGAAAACACTCGGGCTTTCGCAAGCTTGTCAAAGCAATCAACAGCCAATGGCAAAGGATACCTGTTCCTTACCGTCTGCTTGTTTAGTGCATGGTAATCACAGCATATCCGTAGCTCATTCGAATCCTTCTTCCGCTGGAACAATAACGGAGCTCCATAAGGGGGCCTTGAAGGTTTGATGAAACCTACATCAACTAACTCCTTTAACTGTTGTTTCAATTCCTCCAACTCAGGTCCTGACAACTGATAAGGTGCTTTAGCCGGGGGTTTCTTTCCTGGCTCAAGCTCAATGCTATGGTCCACTGCACGCCTTGGTGGAAGTTTCTTTGGTAGCTCATCAGGCATCAAATCTACATATTTGGTCAGTACCTCAAAAATCTCGGCCGGAACAGGCGTCCCCACTCCATCACCTTCGACTCCCTTGAACATCACCGCATATGTCTCCATATCTGACTCCTTCATAGCCTTCTCCAAACTCAGTGCAGAAACATGCTGCACCTTGACTTCCCTCCTTTGCCTATGAGTGGGCAAAGTCCAAGTTTGTGACTGTCCAACCAGCACCACCTCATCACAGAAGGGGACAACAATAGCCTTTTTGCCCTTCAAGAAATCCTGTCTGAGTATCATGTCGAAGTCATTCATCTCCATCACTGTGAAGTCCAACTGACCCTTCCAGTATTTTATCTGCATAGGCACTTCATGTGCCAACCCCGCCACTTTAGCTCTAGAGTTCAGTGCCTTGACTTCCACATTCGAAGGGAAGATCATCAGTCCAACCTCTTTTGCTAACCGTGTTGTCATGAAATTATGAGTGGCCCCCGTGTCCACCAGAGCTTGAATGGTCTTGCCATGAACCATCAAGTCCACGAAACCCAGACTATTAATCCACGATTTCTCCATAACTTTTCCCTGCATACATGTCTTTTCTCTGTGTTCATCATCAAGCAACGGCTTCACCACCTGTGAACTTGCTCTGATACCACCTGTCACGAAGTGCAGGTGTGTATCATCTTCATCATACACCGGCTTCACTCGTCGTGAACCTCCTCTGATACCACCTGTCACGCCCCCAATTCTTTTTTCCTTAAATTGGCTGGGTGCGGCACCACCTAAGTAATTAACATTCACCATTGTTATATTACTTTACGAACTATGCCTTCAACATTCATCATAAACATGAATTATTATATTAATGTGTGGAAACCATTAATAAAAAACATGATAGAACAACCAAGAACACATCATATGCAAGAGAATGCTTTTATTTTATATATAAGAAGATTTTGTACAATGACCGGGAGCTAGGCTCCACCGGCGTTTTATACCCGGGTTGGGCGCCCACCCGTGCAAGAGCGCACGGTGGTCACACCTCAACCTCAACCGAAATAAAACTCACAACCGAACACAAGTTTTCCTTGCCCAAATGGGCGGGCGCGCCCGTGCACAACCCACACCAACCGCAATCCAAAACTCGTTCCTCGTCCGGCGGGCGGGCGCCTTAGAACGCCCTCCACCCGCACCTTCAACCGCCCTTACAACCTTTGTGCAGCTCGTGCCCTTCGCCCGGCAGGCGAGCACATCCCTTGCGCCTTGCTGCGGCTCTATGCGCACTCCTTGTTGAGCGATGGAAGATGAGCGATGTTCGATGGTCAAAATGCCATCTCCGTTTGCTTGTTTATACTCCTCCTTCGTGTGAAGGTCGCGCCCATGGCCGACCCCTCCACACACTTCCAACCAACACGTCCTCAACATTATGCAATGCCACCACATGGTCGGCTCGCCCTTCGTTTGCCCCTCTCCATGGTCGGCTCATTTGGCAAGTCGTCCAACTCGCCCTATAAACCCACGAACACCCATTCATCTGCATATATGCCACGCCTTGGTTGCTCGCGGTTCCTCTTTGGTGCCTTAGTCGATTTTCGTGGAGGAAGGAGCGCGCACCCGGTCGCTCATGAACCGTAGGATGTTACATTCAGGGTTTTGATACATATCCACGATTTTCATCTATAGAAAATACATAGTATTCTAGGTGTAAATTGATTAACATTTCATATATAAAAAATACCTAACATAAATGATAAAATATTTTATTTTTGATCATCATCTAATAAATGAAAAATATTATGGTTATATGAATCCAAAAACGTAACAATTTTTTCGCTCGAGTAAATTAAAAATATTATAGTTATATAAACCTAAAAACCTAACCATTTTTTTAGAATTTTGAATTTTCCATACAAGAAAGTTTTTGATATATCATATTTCTTCAAACCTTTATCATTATATTAAAAATTTTCATTATATGATATATTGTATATTTTCATATTTTTAAATTTTAATGTTTTAAAATTTTTATCTATTTAATAAATTTTATTTTTTTAATATATTTGATTATATCAAATATATATTATAAATCTACATTTATATAATTTCTTTGTTTTGTTTCATAAATCTTATGAAACTTCTTTAAATTTCAAATATCTCACATTGTACCAAATTTTACCTTCTCACATTGCACCAAATTTTACCGCGTAAAACATTATTTTCCCTAATACCAAATTTTCTATATAATACAAGCCAAGGCATCCCACGCCCACGCCGAATGCTCAAACGTGTGTGAAACTCAAAGATTTTGCACCCACATTCAAAAAGGGCGTGTGAAACTCGAAAGTTTTTGCACCCACCTTCTTCAAGAAGGATGCAACGCATGACAACGATCCCACACAAAATAAATGGCAAATGCCATGACAATTTTTCACACGAAAATTTTGAAGAGTGTGATAAAATGTAAGTCTCGCCGAATGATAAACGTGTGTGAAGCTTGAAATATATTGCACCCACCTTCAAGAAGGATGCAACACATGATAAAGATCACACGAAATTTTTTCAAAAGTGTGATAAAATGTAACTCTTTGGAGTTTAAAAGGGACCTGACAAAAGGTGCTATTTATTACCAAGATGATTTAGTTTTAAAACATAATGTTTTAACCTATAGAAACCATAAAAAAATGATGAACATTTGCTCCTCAGGTATGCTATTTAAAATGATTTAGTTCTAAAACATAATGTTTTAACTAAATAGAAAACCATAAAAAATGCATGAACATTGGCAATTTTTCGGTGGTGAGATATTGTATTGCTTTGAATTCATTAGTCATTGGGATATTTTGGAAGTGAGATATTGTATTTCTTTGAATTTATCATTCCTTTATTTCATAGGTCATAATTTTCTAACTTTCGTATCCAAAGAATTGATTAGTGGTGAGATATATTATTTTTTGAAAAGGTAAAAAAAAATTCCCTTGCACATACATATCACATTGCTCTAATGTTTCTTTTTCACATCATGTAGCTGCATGAAATGTTTACTTTACATAGCACCATTTTTTTCATTAAGAGATAACACATCACTTCAAAGTTTCCATTAGTGAAACATGTTATATCTCTCTATTGTATTACAACAAATTATACTTTAGTGTGGTACAACATGCCCAACTTTGTTTTCTATACAATACACTCCAAAGCATCCTACACTAATAGATAAAATTAGTGTGAAATTTGAAAATAATGAAGCCAACTTTCAGAAGGATGATGCACAATACACTCCAACGCATCCTAAACCAATACATGAAACTGGTTTGAAATTTGAGAATAATGAAGTCGACTTTATGAAGGATGCTACACATGAAGATTATTTTTCATAGAAAATGTAAAAGATCATTACACAACATTTAAAACATAAGTGTTTAAGAGGTGTGATATGGCACAATTTTTATATTTGGAGGCCATGATAAAGGTTGCAAATGTGATGAAAGAATATTGGTTGGGTTGATGCAAATGTGATGAAAAGATAAAGGTTACAAATGTGATGAAAGAATATTGGTTGGGTTCATGTAAATTTGATGAAGGAATTTTCGTTAGATTGATGCAAATGTGATGAAAAATATCTAGAGAAAAGATTAGTAAATGGAAATAATAGTAAAATATTGGCTCAAACTTCTATCTAGTGTCAAGTGTGAAATGATGTGAAACCAAATCATATATATATATATATATATATATATATATATATATATATATATATATATATATATGATTTGGTTTCACATCATTTCACACTTGACACTAGATAGAGGTGAAATGATGTGAAACCAAATCTCTCTCTCTCATACACACATAATGATGTTAAGGAATAAGTAAAAGAGATAATTTTGAATATATGGTATGGATGATTCATGATATTGATCCATAAAATTAGTTTATAAATATCTTGAGAATCGTCATTCATAATGAGGAGGAAAGATACATGGTGAAAAGTGAATAGGTGAGTGAAATGATGTGAAACCAAATCAAATATATATATATATATATATAATGTTAATGAATAAGTAAATGAGATAATTTTGAATATATGGTATGGATGATTCATGATATTGATCCATAAAATTAGTTTATAAATATCTTGAGAATCATCATTCATAATGAGGAGGAAAGATACACGGTGAAAAGTGAATGGGTGAAAAATGGCTCACTTATAACGTGGGTGAAATATGCATTTAGTTTTATTAAGAAAGTTAACACCATCATAGTTTTTCCTATTGCTAAATTTGATATATTGTTCATAATTGAAGTATTGTTAATAAATGTTATCATTTACTTATTTATTTATTTGGTCCTTTATTTATCTTTGTTAAGAGCGTCAACTACATTCATGCAACCTTCTCAATTTCAAACTCAATCAAAATCCATGCAAGCCTATCAATATCAAACTCAATCATGACAACAACAGTAACCAAAAGCCACTTCCTTTAATTTTGTGTTGCAAAAGTGACAAAAGTTACTTTGAACAACATACATGCAAGCCTCTCAGTTTCAAACTCAGACAACATCCAGGCAAGCTTGTCAGTCTAAAACTCAATCATGACAAAAACAATAACGACATGTCGCTTCCTTTAATTTGGTGTTGCAAAAGCAAAAAAAAACTTAAACAGCATAAAAGAATTCTATTGTAAAAGATTTAGAATGAATGATAATAATGAGAGCCTTTTAAGAACTGTGACAGAGTGGATGAGGAGCATTAATTTAGTCTCCAAATAACTATACCAAACCTATTGATATGTAGAGTTTATAAAATAGTCCATTTTGTAGCAGGGTCTTGTGCAATGATAATATAGATGATTTTTTTAATAGCAAAAGTCATTGCAAAAGATCCATTTCATTTATTTGGATACTGTAAATGGATTTTCATCATCTGAATATTTAGATAATTAATGTCTATTTAGAGTGTTATAGTTTTTATGAGACCTAACAATAACAACGAATTGCATCTATTGACAACAGAATGATCTTCTATGGTGTTATGGGTTTCTTGTTTCATTGTATTCTTTGGACACAGTGTTACTATCATACTAGCTTGCATTGATGTCGTTGGAGCTAAGCTAGAGAAATCATGCTACGGTTAAAAAGGAAAGCAAATGAAAGTAAATAACTACAATAAAAGCTCACACTGATAAATTAGTTTGATATATTAGATTTTCAGTTAAAATAAATAATTAAATAATTCAAACCTCCTCTTGATGACTATAAATATAGTATAAGTTATCTTCAGTGCCTGTGTTGTGTAAAAATTATTGTCTACATTCGATTTGTTGTGAGCACAAAATTATTCTACATATACTATTGAGGTGGTCCACTAAATGTTGAGTGGAGTTATTGTGAAAGTCGATTGCAAACATTTGGTTACTTTCAGTTAAACCAATTGATTCCTTAAATAGAAATTTTTCCTATAAGTCTAAGTAAAGTGGAAAGTATAAACCTACCATATAATTTAATATAATTATTTATTTATTTGGTAAAGAGCATATATGATTGATTATGAAATTTGTTATTTTTTAATAATTATTCCATAAGGCTTTTCCCTATGGGAATAACTCCCTTAGATGTCACTATGCACCATTGTTCACCATTAGATTCATTGTTACATGATTGAACAATGGTTTTCCTTTTAGATTAAACTGTTAATAAAATAGTTGATTGTTATTAAACATAAACATGAAAACATTAAGAAAAATAATTGTTAATTATTTTTCTTGTTCTTGTTCTTGTTTCACCATAATTGATTGGGTGGATCTATTGAAAGGTTGTATCGTCTCATAACAACACGAATCATCTCCAATTCACAGTTCTTGCAATAGCTTTGCTTGCACTTTCTTTAGTTTTCTAAGTTTTGTGTATTCAATTTGTTTCTATTATATTCCAAGCATTTAAGTGGCTCCATACGATTCTTAGTATGGCGGAGGATTTCCTAACCAGGGTTTTGGTCATTCTTCGTGGGATTACAATGTTTTGTAGAACATTAAAAAACACTTCCATCTGAGGCAATTGAAAAAATTTGTGTATGAAATGAATATAGGATGCATTAGACCTTTGAAGTTTTTGCAATCTCACCAGAATTTTTGATTAAAAGAGGTTTTTTTCTTCATAAGAATCTGCTTTAGAGAAATATGTGGGTCCTTGTGTAGACTATTTATCTTTTTTTATATTTGTAGCACATCAACACTTTGGGGGTGTTAGGGGGTCAAATCTCCTGGGTGATTTACCTTTTAAGACTAATCCATGCCCGATGGCATTAGATGTTTTATCAACATTAGATGGCTCATTGGAGGAGTGGGAGGAAACTTTCCATGATGAAGCACTACTACCACCATCACCATCACATGATATTTCTAGTACTGAGAACATGACCGATGAACTCCCACTCAAGCACCCCAAGCTCTTCGTCCCATCCCTGTAAGTTATTTCCGTCAATTCAATGATTCCATCTATTTGATTCCCTTTTTGGGGTTTCATTTTTTCCTTAAATCCTAAACCTAGGGCTGAAATAGGTGCTTGGGGATGAAAAAAATCATTTCCATCTCAGGCGATTGCACAAATTTGTGTAGGAACTCAATGTAAATAAAAATTGTTGGACACATTAGACCTTTGAATTTTTTGCAATCTCGCCAAATTTTTTGAATAAAAGGGGCTTTTTTCTTCATAAGAATATTCTTCAAAGAAATATGCGGGTCCTTATGTAGACAATATTTATCTTTTTCTTAAATATCTGTAGCACAATGGTTCTTTGGAGGTGTTAGGGGGTCAAATCCATGGGAGATTTACCTTTTAGGACTAATCCATGCTTGACAAAATTAGATGGTTCCTGGGAATTATATGGCTTATTGTAGAAGCGAGAGGAAGCTCACCCTGACGAAGCACTACCACCACCATCACCATCACATGCAATTTTTGGCACTTACACTAAATACTTTTGTAGTTTAAGACATCTTAAGTTTATTCAATGAGGGAAGATGTGAGAATCTGAAGATATTGTTATTATGGTCCAAAAGAATGGTTAGATTGTAGTTTTAACTTAATCTATTTCTTAATTAATTTTAGCCATTCAATCGAGTCTCTTTTTATTTTACTGGTCTCAAGGGATATTGTCAATTTTTTTTCCTTTATTCGAGAATGCATTTCAAGTTGGCATTGTTGATAAAAAAATGTTATAACCATAACTATTGTAGACAAATTAAATTTGATGAGATCGGTCAAGGTTTTCATCTCATTTGTTGTCTTTGTTGAAAGTGTCATTCTTTCCTTTACTAGTTTTTGGAGTCTCCTTTTCCAATTTATCATAAAGCTTCACCACCCTTTGATGTATGAAGATATTGTAATGTTCACACGCTTTCAATGCATTCATCTATGTTGGCTTCAATGGTCGTCAAACCAAAAATCCAAGGTGTACATGATATTTTCCATGACATCTGGTCCAATTATATAATCAAATAATTTGATATATGTGATCGAGAGGATGATGATCTCAATAGTTATTGAAATGCATTGAGTTTTTTTAAATATGAAAAAATACGTAGAAGGTGTGATACATTGTTTAACGGAATACATGATGAACATTGAACATTTCATGCAAACTATTCTTCTTTAAGAAATGTTTTTCTCTTAATCCTTGAGCCAAAGTCTCTTGGAATAAATCAACTAATTTTGTTTAGAAATTTGATATAAATATCATCCTTATTTATAGTATTTTTTTAATTTAATATACCAGTTTATTATGTCACTCACATATACCAATTTATAATTTGTAACCTAACAAGTGAAGGAAGCTTTCACATACAAGTTGTTCATATCTTTGGAGATGAAGTCTGATGAGAATAGATGGATAAATGTTGTTAGTTTTTATTCCTTCACCAAGAACCACCCAATATTTGGCCAGAGTAGGAATGAAACTCCTGGGACATGCCACTCTAGGAATCCCTAGGTAGAGGAGAGAGTTGCATGCACTGAAACACTGAGAATTGAACCTGGGCCAATTAAGATAAAATCTCGCATTGCTTTATTGTTGAACCATAACCCAACTAATGGATAAATTTCCAGAGTTATAATGCATTCCATGCTGAATGGTCTATAGGGGAAAAAACATAGAGGATCATCATTAACTTTTATATGATTGATCCCACCAGATTCTATGGGGTCAAGGTTGATGTGATTTATCCCTTTGTTACTAAAATTATATGTATTTTCAATGTCATGCCTCGTGGGTCTTTTATTGTTCGTTGTTATGGATGTTATTTATGTGATGTTCATAATATTTGCAAGTCTTACTAATACACTGGAATATCCTTATGTGAAGGATTTCATTCTACATTCATACTTTCCTTTCTCCTAAAAAAATATTGGGAATTGTAATAATGCACCTCACACAAGAAGAATTTGCAGTGACAAGATATATGTACAATAATTCTTAGAGGTTTGAAATGATAGAAATAAATTTGTGGAGGAATTGGATTTTGAATGTTGTAGGGTCAAGACTTATGTGTGGAGCTCACACAGCAGAAGATTGTGTTAATCTATCATATACTAATTATGTATGATTTTGTATAGGTGTTCTTGGTCTTTCGAAGGGTATAAACCAAAAGTAAAACCCTTTAGATGAACTAAATCTCTTATAATAATAAATGCATTTCTAGTAGGCATATTCCCATTCTTGATTCAATCCTCTATTAATAACTGGTTTTGATTAACCACTTGTTGCCAAAGTCTTGTACAACTAACCAACCTCCATATTCACCATATTCTCCTCACATGTATGACCTTCCCAAAGTGATGTTCTTAGATATCACATGTATTATCTCTGTGATATTATTAGACTAACGTAAAGAAAACAATGGTTAAATAAAATAAGGGTAAGCAATCTAATGCACAAGAATTAAAGTGAAGAGAAATGTAAATTAAAACATTGAAAGGGTATTGTTAAGGGATTTGTTGATAACATTCAAAGACACACACATTTACACATTTAGAGCTAGAAAAAGGATATACAATAGGTACAAGTTGTGATCCAACACTACGATGTACACTAGAGGAGAAAATAGAATATCACTCTCTATGTTGATTATTAAATTTTGAGGTTAAGTTAGTTGGAAATCTTGAAGTTGGTGATGGAAATCTCGAAATCCAAAACAAGTTGTTGTCACTCTAGTTTGTTGGTTATTCTCAAAACCTCTTAAAGAGAATTGTAGACCAAAAAACAAGCGGTAGTTGACGATATCACTCCGACATCCTCGTTATTTGATTTGGTACATTTGTATGAAAAATTAGAAAAGAGAAAGAAATAATAGTTAGTAGGAGTATTCATGGGAGAGGATGTACAAGGTATAAAAAAGATGGTATCAGGTGAAGCGAAAAAACATTGACGAGCTACAAGTACAATGTTGAAACTGTTGAGCATTTCCTTAATTGACATATTGCAACTCAAATCAATACGATAGAAAAAGAGGAATTCACTTTACTTTTAACACCATCTTATTTCACTCACTCAAATTCTAACATATCACATTTGTGTTCATTTATGCTCTTTCTCCATTTGTCTTCGCCTTGCGACATTTCCTTTGCAACATCTGGTGAAATTGCCAGTTTATTTTGTATATAAATTAATAGTGTAAGTTAGTAAAGATAAATATAACAATACAAAAGTATTACAAATAATAATTATGAGATAAAATTGAATAATAACAAACAATAATATCTAAAGATATAGATAATTGAGCGTTTCACAAATGAAAAAAAATAAGAGGGTTGGTGCCACATAATGCTACTTAATTATGACAAGTTAGTTGCAATGGAAATTTGGAAAATATGATCATTAGAAATAATTATTAGAAATATTTATACAAGATTTTAGGACTTGGCATAAAAGGATAAAATGTAGAAAAATGAATTTTCTTCCTTAATATATAACTTTTATTTATAGAAAATTGATATAACTCAATAAAGAATGATGTTTTTTTTGGGATTGGTATGTTATTTTTTCTCTAAAACATAATGTATATGTTCACATGGCACATGATTGGTATGTAAATAATAGTGTTTTGAAACAAGTTTGTATAGTTGTAGATAAGGAATAGCTCTTTTGCAGAGCTATTTTCCATGAATTTTAATGTTATATATGTGTGTGTGTGTGTTTATGTTTGTGTGTATTAAAATCAAGAAATCTATTGAAGCCCCACTATCTTAACATATCATAATTTTCTCTTTTTTTCTTTTATTATGATGTAGGTATTCATCTGTAATAGTGAGGGTTATTTTCCGATTTCGAAGTAGGTCAACCAATCAAATTTTATGGTGAAATAAAAGATTTATGTCTTTTAGAAATTTGATATATTTCATCCCCAAATTTAAAAAAAATGACATCTCTGCCCCCCTCTCCCCCTTTTCTCTAACCCTCTCCCCACTCTCTCTCTCACTACATCCTCCCTTTCTCTATGCCTTTGTCACACTCTTTCTCTCTTCCTATGTCTCCATCCTATCTCACTCTCTCCTCACTCTCTCTCTCCCTAAGCTCCTCTTTACTTGCTTTCCATATCCCTTTTTACTCTCTCTACCTGCTAGTCATCAAGACATCCACCAAGACCCTATTTGGTAGAAAATTTGGATGATAGAACGATGAAAGATCCTCTCGTGAGATCAAATCAGGGAAAATGGATTTGAGGGCCCCTCACTATGTCCCCTATGCTAGAATCATGAAGATACTTTGGAGAACCTCTTTAATGTGTGTCCTTTTGCCAATCATCTTTTGATGTGAGTCTTACTCCTTTTTGGATATCCATATTGTAACTATAATATTTTGGTGGAAACATTCGAGCAATGGAGATCTATTATATTCAATAACTTGGTTGTGAATCGAGCATGGATTCTCATTCTTGTCTTTGTCATGTGGGAACTTTAAATACTGGGTGCAAGCCAAGGAATAATGGAATGCTAAGCTTGAAAGCATTATCTCCTACACCCTTAGTGATGGTGTAAGGCCCATATTGGAGTGGGCGAAGCTTACAATGGGCCCTAATGAAGCACTCCTTCTACAAATGTAACCAAATGTTTTCACCCACCTAGAATTTGTGTGGCACCAGATGTTGATCATGATTTTATTTGTACTTAGAATTTGCTCTGTCCAATATGTCATGGACCTACTAGCAGCTGTGATAAATGCGTTCAATGAAGCTAGTAGCTCTGTCAGCTTTGGATTGGACATGATATGAATCTTCTTGAGTAGCTACAAGTTGTATGGAAACATCAATGGGACATAGTGGCTAGAATCTCAACCCCACCTGAAAGGGGCTATGGCCAGTTAAGCTGTGGAGAGATTTGTTGTAGCTATGTTGGACATAGGGGATGATTTCATCCCATGTGTGTGGATGCTTGTAGTTGTACATGTGCAAGATGTGCATGATCATCCTATTGATGACCTCTATTTGGCCAGTAGTTTTGGCGTGGAAGGCCTTGGACTTAGTGAGATTGGTATCCAACAATGACCAAGGCTTAACCAAAATGTACTTAGGAACCTATTGTCCTGATCTGAGATAATGGACCGTGGGATCCCAAAGTGTATGCATACTTGTTCAAGGAAGAGTTTGGTAGTGACTTCTGTTGTGATACTCTTCTTGTAGGTCGCTAGAGTCACCGTATTCAAGATATTTCTAACAAATTATCGTACACACCAAACGAAGATCATATGACCAAGTTATGACCCTGGCAAGTTGGTTGTCCAACTAATCCCAACGGGGTCCACAAAATCTTGACATTCCATCTCCTAGTGTTAGGGTTTTGGTTGTTTAGGGTTTCCATTTATTGTTAAATGATAAAAAGGTCTTTGAGCCGCATTGTAACATAGTTCAGAGGCATGTAGTCACTACATCTCTTCTCAAAGACAAGCTACCATCACCCGAGCTAGTTTATTTCCATTCTACATGTGTCAGTTTTCAGTAATTTTTTATTAACGAATTGAAATTTTTTTCTTTGTTGTATCTTTGTGTTTATGTTCATATTGTATTTCATTTCATTCCTTCATAAATCTGGATCATTGGTTTCAGAGCTTGCATTTGCCTCCAAGTCTTTTAGCTTGGCCACCAGCACCTGCTTTGCATGAAATTCATTTGTGTTGTGAATGGGATTTTATGGAACTCACACCACTTGTCGGTGTAATTATCTGCCTTCCATTTATTCTTGGCTTGCAACATCAAGGATTTGTCCTGGGGGGTCATGGCCTAGCTCTTCCCTTTGATTTGTGGCTTGGGTGCACCTTTTCTCTGCTTTGGGTTCATAGATTCAAAGTCTTGCTTCTTTGTTATGAAACCAGCTCAAGAAAAGATAGAAAAGATAGATCAACGCCTTAGAATTCAGCCTCTTCGAGGGGGCAACCTCCTTTACATTACATAAATGAACAATTCTTGGATGATACAAATGACAAAACCTCCTTTCTATATATAGGAGTCTAAGGAGTCACAATATAATCCAGCCGACCTAACAATAATAATATAAAGCCACAAAAATAACAATAGAGGGATTCTATGGGGCACAGAATAACAATATGGGGGTAATAGGGGCACAACAATATAAATAAGGGGTATAACTACAATAGTAATGGGGTAATCACTAGTATTATAGGGACCCAACATGCCCCTCTCCTTCAAAAAAGTGTTGTCCTCAACGCTTGAGTAGTTCTGGATACTTCTGCATAAAATTCTCATCCTCCCATGTGGAATCTTCAGCGGATAAGTTCTTCCACTTGATAAGATACTCTGAAATTGATCGATTTCGTAGCTGTCGAGTTCTTGTTTCTGTGACTGCTTCCGGTTCCAATATAATTTTTCCTTCCTCGTCAAGTTCTGGCAATATTGTTTGAATTGGGAGCTTGTCACCTATAACCTTCTTTAAACATGAAACATGGAAAACTGGGTGCAATCGAGAAGCTGCAGGAAGCTCCAATTTGTATGCCATAGTACCAATCTTTTGCAACACCTTGTACGGACCATAATACTTTGGTGATAATTTATTATCCTTCTTAGCTTGCTTTAGGGACATTTGCTTATATGGTTGTAGCCGTAGGAATACCCAATCACCTACATCAAAACTTCTTTCACTGCGATGTTGATCTGCCTGTTGTTTCATTCTATTTTGTGCCAACACGAGGTTATCCTTTAAGAGTTGGAGGACTTGTTGTTGATGTTCGATGTGATGTTCCACTGCCTGAACCTTAGAATTTTCTCTTAAATATGATGTGATGGATGGTGGTTGATACCCATAAAGTGCCATAAATGGGGTCATTTTTGTTGTTGTATGGAAGGAAGTGTTATACCACCATTCAGCCAGAGGCAACCATTTGACCCATTGTGTCTGTTTATCAGATACAAAGCAACGAAGATATCCTTCCAAACATTTGTTTACTATCTCAGTTTGCCCATCAGATTGAGGATGATAAGATGAGCTATGAGCTAACTGAGTACCAAGACAAGAAAATAATTCTGTCCAAAAATTTCCAGTGAAAATGGGATCTCTGTCACTTACAATAATCTTTGGGTTTCCATGTAGCTTTTGAACTGTTTCCATAAATGCAGTAGAAACTGTACTGGCTTTAAATGGATGTGATAATGCACAAAAGTGTGCATACTTGGTAAGTCTGTCAACTACCACCATGATGACACTCTTTCCCTCAGACTTGGGTAAACCTGTGATAAAATCCATTGAAACCTCCTCCCAACGTTGGCTTGGAATGGATAAAGGTTGTAATAGACCCGGTGTCTTAATTGTTTCAACTTTATTTTGCTGGCAAACCAAACATTCCGCCACAAACTTTTGAATATCTGATTTAAGGCCATCCCAAAAAAATTCCTTCTTAACCCTGTGGTAAGTTTTTAAAAATCCTGAGTGCCCTCCTAAGGGAGAAGTGTGCAATTCCATAAGAATCTTTTGTTTTAGCTGGGAATTCTTACAGAGGTATAAGCGATCTTTGTACCATAACGAATCATTTTGCCAGCTAAATGTATCAGAAGTACTGGAATCTTGTTGTAGCTTTCGAATAAGTGCCCACACTTCTTCGTCATTCTTCCATTCCTCCCTTGCTTCGTTTATCCAATCTGGTTGGATAATAGAAATGGCACACAACAATGCTTCCACATCCTCATCCTTTCTTGAGAGTGCATCTGCCACCACATTTTGCTTCCCTTTTTTGTAGATGATTTCAAAGTCATAACCCAACATCTTTGTGACCCACTTTTGTTGCTCTTCAGAGGATAATCTTTGTTCTAAAAAGTATTTAAGGCTATCATGATCCGTTTTTACCTTGAAGTGTCTTCCCATTAGGTAGGGTCGCCATTTCTTAAGTGCATGGAGTATTGCCAACATTTCCTTCTCATAAATAGCTTTGCTTAAAAACTTTCCCTTGATTGGACGACTTTCAAAAGCAATGGGTCTTTCATCTTGCATTAGAACAACACCAATTCCATTTCCTGAAGCATCACATTCCACAATAAAGGTTTTTGTGAAGTCCGGTGTAGCTAAGACCGGTGCTTGGCACATTGCCTCTTTAAGATGTTCAAAGGCCTTTGTTGCTTCCGGAGTCCATGAAAATGAATCTTTCTTCAATAATGTTGTTAGAGGTGCTGCTATTCTCCCATAATTCTTAACAAACTTGCGATAATACCCTGTCAACCCAAGAAATCCTCGCAGATGCTTTATGGATGTGGGGATTTTCCATTCCTTAATGGCTTTAATTTTGCTAGGGTCTACCTTAACTCCTTCATGAGATACAATATGACCCAAATATTCCACCTCCTGGACTCCAAAGAAACATTTGGATCTTTTTGCATATAATTGTTTCTCCTCCAATAGTTGTAGCACCTTGTCAACATGTTCAACATGATCCTTCCAAGACTTGCTGTAGATTAGTATATCATCAAAAAATACTAACACAAATTTTCTAAGGAATGGTTTGAAAATTGAATTCATCAAACCTTGAAATGTTGAAGGTGCATTGGTAAGGCCAAAAGGCATGACCAAAAATTCATAATGACCCTCATGAGTTCTAAATGCCGTTTTCGGAATGTCTTCAATCTTCATTCTGATTTGATGATATCCCGAACGAAGATCCAACTTGGTGAAGTAAATTGATCCATGCAATTCATCCAGTAATTCATCAATAACAGGAATGGGGAACTTATCTTTAATAGTGAGCTTGTTGAGCTCCCTATAATTCGGACACATGCGCCATGATCCATCCTTCTTGTGCACCAATACTACTGGAGCTGAGAAAGAACTTTGACTCGGTTGAATTATACCAGCCTCTAGCATTTCTGCAACCATACGTTCAATTTCACTTTTTTGGACATAGGGATATCTGTACGGCCTGATGTTTGGAGGAACACTTCCTGGAATCAGATGAATAGCATGATCATGATCACGCATAGGTGGGAGACCCTTGGGAGTCTCAAATACCTTGGAATGATTGTCCAAGACTTTTTGGAGATCTGGAGAAATAGATGATTCCAATGTGGAAACATCTAGCGAGCATAATTGTGCAATTACACCTCTTTGCTCCTTTTTTAGAAGCTTTGTCATACCATGAGAACTGATTATCTTTCCTGGTTTCCCTGCAATACCCCTTAATTCCTTTCCTTCCGTAGAAAATTTGATGAAAAGTTCTTGAAAATTAAAAGCTATTGTACCCAAGGATTATAGCCATTGGACTCCTAGTACAACATCCACACCTCCCATTGGAATGGAAAGCATTGGGCTAGTCAATACATATTCTCCCATGGATAGCTTGATATTATGGCACTTTCCAGAGCAATTTATTGTTCCTCCATTTGCAATCATCACTTGACACTCTGGTGCTGGATATAGGAAGCAATTCAATTCTTTTGCTACCCTACAATGAATAAAATTGTGGGTGCTTCCTGAATCAATCAACACTATTACCTTTTTCTTCTTGATTTGTCCTTCTATCTTGATGGTTTGAGGAGTGGTAATTCCCGCCAATGCATTACAAGATATGGTCGGATTTATTTGTTCTTCATCTAGGCTTTGTTCCTGAAGTATATCGTCTTCTTTTGACCTTTCTTGCTCCTTTTCTTCTTCCTCTTCACAATCTATGTAGAATAATTTCTTCTCAGCACACTTATGACCTTTAGTGTATTTTCTATCACAACTGTAACAAAGCCCTTTTGCTCTTTTTTCTTCCAATTGTTGTGGTGTCAACCTTATAGGTTGTGGAAGACTAGGGGCAACAACACTTCCGTCTTTATAGTTGTGAGTGGTATGCTTCCTGGTTGCCATAATTTTGCTTTCCATTTTTCTTGCTAACCTGAATGCCTTCTCTAATGAATCAGGTTCCCAAAGGCGAACATCATGTTGGATATTATCCTTTAAAGACCCTATGAACACATCAATCCTATGCTCCTCTGGAATATCTTTTACCCTTATGTTCAATTTTTGGAACTCCTCAATGTGCTCCATTACTGAACCCTTTTGTTTGAGACTTATCAATTGGCTAAAAAAAGTGTTGCTTTTTGTATCTTCATAATGTGCTATCAATTCTTCCGTAAAAATTGCCCAAGTGATAAATTGTTTACGAGAGCAAAGCCATTGATACCATACAAACTGATTTGGTTCCAAATATACAGTTTCCATACGTACCTTTTGTGCGTTTTGCACATTATTGAGATCGAAGAATTGCTCCATCTGTAATATCCATGTGGCGGGATCCTTGCCATCAAACTTCCTCATATCGATTTTTGGAATATGGTGATTCTTCGATCCAACATTAGCATCTATGGAATCATGATTAACATTTCTTTTGTTCTCATCATGAGTTTCCTTTACTACCTTTTCACCATTAGTGACCCTTTCTTGTAGCAACTTCTTCAATTCTTCCATGTCTGTCTTCATATCTATCTTCAAATCTGCCATGTCTCTCTTCAAATCTGTCTTCGAATCATCCATCTTAGCTTCCATGCCCTTTATCTTAGATTCCACACCATTTATCTTAAATTCCATGCCATTTATCTTAGATTCCACGCCACTTATCTTAGCTTCTGTTAGCTTTTGTGAGCGTGACATTTGTTGCACTTGTTCTTGTAATTTTGATATATCATGTAGCATTTCTTCCTCTTCTTCATGGGTCATGCTAGAGCTTTCAGGTTCCTTACTAGGTGTTTGCATTTTCTTTCCTCGGGGCATCAGTTACCGATAATAATGCTTTACTATGCCCTTTGAATTCCGTTAAACCAATCTTACACAAAAATTAAAAAAAAAAACTACACACCTTTTTTCACTTTATAGAAGCCTGATATTGAATCTGATGTATTTCTGTAATTTTGGATCATCCAATTCTGAAATTGCTACCTGTAGTAGCCTTCTGCGTCCTCTTTCCAATGCCACAAGTCTGAGCCAAATTGGATTCTCCAAGGAAGAGTTATGTGAAATCTCCCACAATGACTTGTTTTTAGACTGGTTCAGTAGAGCGAACTTGTACGACGTGCCACGAGTCACTGTTTCAACCTTTGAATCTGAAACACACACACAAGAAACTACAGTCCGTCCTCTTTCTGTATCTTCTTACGAAATTTCAATCCGATCCCCAGAGAGAAAGTTATGACGATTTTCCCCAGGTCACCTGTTTTGAATGTAATTCAAGAGTTTGCAAAAAGACCAACTTCCTCAGATCATATCTCCACAAATATCACGCCAAAAGCTCTGAAATTTGGACCCAAGGTTCAGCGCAATTTCTTCTCAAATGGGTTTTTGTTGCGACTTCTGAAACATCACAGAAAAAAAGTTATAGCGAAAATTCCACAATGACCTATTTGGAGCAGCGAAACCCTAGAATCCAAAGCTCTGATACCAAATGTTATGAAACCAACTCAAGAAAAGATAGAAAAGATAGATCAACGCCTTAGAATTCAGACTCTTCGAGGGGGAAACCTCCTTTACATTACATAAATGAATAATTCTTGGATGATACAAATGACAAAACCTCCTTTCTATATATAGGAGTCTAGGGAGTCACAATATAATCCAGCCGACCTAACAATAATAATATAAAGCCACAAAAATAACAATAGAGGGATTCTATGGGGCACAAAACTAACAATATGGGGGTAATAGGGGCACAACAATATAAATAAGGGGTATAGCTGCAATAGTAATGGGGTAATCACTAGTATTATAGGGACCTAACATTCTTCTACTTGAATTTCTGCTCAATCTTGGCAGCATATCGGTATCTTGCACCAAGCGAGGAGATGTCCAAGAACTCCATTTACTCCTGTATGTATTTTTGCAAACAACCACAATACTTGAGCACCAGATGTTTCTCAGAACATTTGATACGCAACTTTGTGCCCAGGGTATGGAAAATATTCATCAGCTCATGCACATCTTGATCCTTTTGTTACCGTAGCGTAGTCCATTGTATGTACTTGTCTTCATAGCTCCTAACAAGTTAATACTATTCCTTGATGGTGTCTATGAAAGAATTCGAAGTGGGTGTAGATGAAAATAGTGAGGTTTCTCTCTTATCCCTCTGCTCACAGTAGGTTTCCCACCAGTCCTTGATGTGGGGGGCGACGTTGAAGAATGCAAAAGTAACATTTTCCCTATTGGAAAAATCATGAATCGAAAAATATCCCTCCAACAGATTTAACTATTTATCTAAAACATCTACATATATTTTTCTTTCAAATACGGAAATGTCAAATTTGACTTATACCTTAAAGGGAGTGGTGCCTCCAAAGTGGCTACTGGATGAAGATGTCTCACCTGTTGGCATCCAATGACGGATCTGGGAGAAGTTGTCCATCATCGCGTTCCTTTTTTGCTCGAGGGATTCTTCGAGAAATATTTTGAAAGGATCTCCTGCTCCCTCGTCTTTCTTTTCTTCTGCCATGGAAAGCCAAATATTTCAGCAAGATTGACTTGAAGTCTAATTATCACCAAGTACCAATCAAACCCTCTAATGTGTGGAAGACTGCCTTCAAATCTGAGGGCCTTTTCGAATGGCTGGTAATTCCTTTTGGGTTGACGAATTCCCCCACAACCTTCATGAGGTTGATGGATGGAATCTTGCGACCCTTAACCAACTCGTTCAATGTAGTATATTTGGATGACATCTTAATTTTCAAATAAATATGGGAAGATCACCTACACCATATTCGACAAGTCTTCCAAACCCTGCAACAACAAAAATTGTGTGCGAATTTGGAGAAACGCACCTTTGGTATGACCTAGGTTCAATATCTGGGGTACATCATTTATGAGAGGGGTGTGCATGTGGACCTAGTGAAGATAGATGTTATTTTGGATTCGCCAGCCCCAACCACTCTAACAGAGCTTTGCAACATTTTGGGTTTTCCCAATTTCTATTGCAGGTTCAAGTTGGGATTCTCTCATATCACTTGGCCTTTGAGTTAAGTCACCAAGGGTAGAGTTGAATAATCACCTATACTCTACACCAGTGCTCACTTTACCAAACCTGCAACAATTGTTTGAAATTGAGATAGATTCCTTCGAATATGTTATTGGTGCAGTTCTTACCTAGCAGGGCCATTCGGTGACATATCATAATGAGACACTTTTAGATATCGTCTGAAAGTATCCCACCCATGACAAAGATATGTATTCCATTTTATAGGCCTACAGAAAATGGAAGCATTACATTATGGGGGAGGAAACGGTCATCCACACAAACCATTGACCCCTATGTTTCATATAGACATAAGGAAAGTTGCAAACAGATCACCATCAGAAATCGTCCACATATCTATAACAATTCCATTTTAATGTTAAGTACAAGAAAGGAAACACCAATTATGTGCATACTGCCTCAACCGATCACTAATTATGGCGTTGACCACTATGCTCGACTCTTGTGGAAACTAGACTTTGGGATGGCCACATCTTTACAAGAGTGATCCATAATTTGACACCACATGCTTGATGCTCCTAGAAGGCAAGTAAGTTCTAGACTTTCACCTCCAGGACACACTATTATGCCACTTGAGTTACCTTTGTGTTCCTTCAAAGGAGAATTCCAAGATGATTTAGGAGGTGCACTACAGTCTGGTCGTTGGACATTTTGGGGTAGAAAAAAGAGTGGCACTGTTGCAAAATATTTTTTATTGGCCGAACCATCCACATGATTTTGGGAAGTACATCAGATCGTGTACTGCCAGTGCCATTTCCAAATCTATAATCAATATGTAGGGCATGTATACTCCTTTTCCTAGTCTTAGCCAACCCTAAGAATCCATCTCCATGGATTACATGGTGGGCCTTCCTTCTACCAAGCATGGAAAAACCTGTGTTTTCATGGTCGTCGACAAATTCTCTAAGATGACCATTCTATCAAACTATAAGAAGAGTATAACAATAGAAGCCACTTCCAAACTCTTCTTTGAATTACTACGGGTACACTTTGGGATCCCACAATCCACTATCTCAGATCAGGAAAATAGTTTCCTAAGTACATTTTGGTTAAGCCTCTGGTATTTTTTGAATACCAAGCTCATTAAGTGCACAACCTTCCACCCCCAAACTATTGACCAAACAAAGGTTGTCAACAAGATGATCATGCACATCCTATGCATGTACAACTCGAAGCATCCACGAACATGGGATGAAATCCTCCCCTATGTCCAACACAACTACAACAGATCTCTCCACAACTCAACTGGCCATAACCCCTTTCAGGCTGGGTTGGGATTCCACCCTCTATGTCCCATTGATGTTGTCATACCACTTGAAACTACTCAAGAAGATTCGACTCATGTCCATTATGAAGTTTATAGGGATACCAACTTTATTGAATGCGTTAAATACATCCACCAGTAGGTCCATGACATATTGGACAGAGCGAATGCTAAGTACAAACAACATCATGATCAACATTGGGTGCCACACAAGTTCTAGGTAGGTGATAAAGTTTGCTTACATTTGCAGAAGGAGTGCCTTGCTGGGGCCCACCACAACCTTCACATGCTCTTATATGGGACTTACACCATCACTAAGGTTGTAAGAGACAATGTTTTCGAGCTCAACATTCCACCATTCCTTGGACTGCACCTAGTATTCAATGTGGACAGGTTGCGACCATAATTTCCCCTATTACTGAACACATTAGACATTATTGAGAAACTAAAACCAACGGATCTCAACCCAATTTGTATCGAACAAGCCACAACTAATGGGATCATGGAAACATAGATCAAGAAAAATTTCCAGTAGAGGATCCATCTATATCGAGTTGTCAAAGCAGGCCAATTCCTTCACCAAGGAAAGTGGCTCACTAAGGACCAAGTTCAACAGAAATTTCCTCACCTCATGGAGGCTTTGCATGCAATGGGAATCATTACTTCCTAAGGGGGTAGGAATGATCCAAGTGTATATCAGTGGCCACCTTCTTATTCTACTTGGACCTTCAGCTGGTTTCATTAGTTTCCTTGATTATAGCACAATTTACTATTTTTAGCATTTATTCAGATCTTGAACATCCGAAGTTGTTTTGACCCTCTCTACGATGTCTTTTTTAGGTTCACAGTAGAATCGTAACCATAGGAATGGGCCTGTTAATAATATTATAGTACTCAGAGAGATATTTCTAACAAGATATCATACACACAAAACAAAAATCATATGACCAAGTTATGACCTCGAGAAGTTAGTTGTCCAACTAACCCTAACAGGGTCCACAAACTCTTGGCATTCTATATCTTTGTGTTAGGGTTTTGGTTGTTTAGGGCTTCAATTTGTTTTTCAATAATAAAAACACCCTTGATCTTCATTGTAACATAGTTCATAGGCATGTAGCTGCCACATATCTTCTTAGAGATAAGCTACCATTACTTGAGCTAGTTTATTTCCATTCTACATGTATAAGTTTTCAGTACTTTATTATTAGTAAATTGAAGTTTTGTTTTCACTGTACCTATTTTCTTATGTTCATATATTTATTTCATTTCATTCCTTCATAAATATGGATCATATGATCAAGAAAATTATCAAGCAAAATATCAACGAGAAACATGGTCCCAGGAGGATTGGAAAGTGAGTCAAAAGGAATTTGAGATTTTATTCAAGCCCAAGATCTCTCCTTCAATGATATCCTTCCTCCCTCCCAATATCCCCTCTCTAAGAATTTCCTTTCCTTCAATCTACACTCCCCCTCCTCTAGGTTTTGTGAAGTTAAATTTTGATGGAGCCTCCAAGGGTAATCCTGGTCAAGCATTTTATTGAGGGATTTTCTATGATTGGGAAGGCCAACATTGAAGTTGTATGCTATAAAATTTGGAGTCACAAGAAATAATGTAGCAAAGTTCCTTTCCTTAGAAAGAGGTATCACAATGGTGATCATTGAAGTATATTCAAACTAAAAGTTGACGACAATTTTCAATTGGTTAGAGAAACTATCAGAACAATCATAAACAAAAATCCTATAGAAAAATTGTCTGAGTTTTGGAGGATTGAGAATATCATCTCCCACATTCAAAAGTTTCTCCACTCTATCAATTATGCCATATATTCACATTCTCATCAAACAGGTAACAAAGCGACCAATTTCCTGCCCAGCTTGGGGTGCCATGGTAGTGACATCTATCTAATTTAAATCTGGTATAAAGGGGGGTCATCCAGCTGGAAAGTAATTTTCAATCCATTCTAGATGTTGACTAGATACCCTTGATCAAGGTCTTGGGTGATGTGATTTTGGAGGTCATGGGGGGAGCTTGCCACCCCGTCACCTCACACGACATTTAAGAGAGAGGGGTTGCAAGGCGAGGCTTCTCCATGTGATACACATGTGAATTATTCCCACTACAGTAATTACCATGAAAAGCTTTCTCTATTCACCTATTCTACAAGGATAATCCTTTAATTACCATGAAAAAACTTTCTCTATTCACCTATTCTACGAGGATAATCCTTTCTCTCCGTATTTTCTGGTGTGCTTGGGATCCTCCCCCATTGCAAGTGGGACAATTCCCTTGGTTGTCTAGCAGTTATGGGTCTGTGTGCGATGAAAATAGTACAAAACCATGGCATAATTCAAGGGATATTTTTGAGACATGGTTGTTTTTCTTTAGCAATAGAGTGGAAGTGACCTGCATCTACATGCAAGATAACTTAACCTCTTAGTTTGAAGGCACTAACTGCTTGCACAGGCTACTGGATAATGGTGTAGAGATAGGTTTTGGGCAGACAACAGTTTCATACTTCAAGGCTTCATGGACTACATTGGAGCTAGATGTTAAAGTAGTTGGTGGGATTATCTTATCTTATGTGCACATGAATTCTCAGGTCCTGGTTAAGTGGGTTGGACATATCAAGGTATTGTCTTACACTTCTAGCTAAGTTATTTCCTTCTCTTGTGTAATATTAGTGGATATGTCTTATGTTATTCTAGGGTAGATTGTGGCTTGCATTATGGTGTCTCTTGGTGAGTGCGTGATCCTGCCAGGGGTTTTTGACCTACCTCTCTGTTTAGTTGGTCTACCTCTGGTTGCTGGCTTGGGCCCCCTATTCCTAGAATATTTTAATTTTTCCTTCTATTTGGCCTTCCCAACCTCATTCCTCTCAATCTTGTGTTGTTTTGGGATAGTTTTCTTACTTGGTTATTCTCCTTTTGGTGCAATATGCCTCGAAAACAACTATGAAACTATTGGAGCAATGGTTTTTTGTAACAAGTTTTGGGGATCTGCATAGAGAGCATCATGCAGGAGGGTACCATGCAGGAAGGTCAATCGAAGCATAACACACAGAAGTGTGAGGGTAAGGGAAGCCTCTGGGATGATTTTGCATGTACTAGTCCATAGTAATGTTTACTCGCCTGTATTAATAAGTGGTTTTTGGTCGGCATGGGCCCGCATGTAAACCTATAAATAAAAAATGCTGAGAAGTAAAAATGACACACTTGGACATAATTTGAGATAGAGGCATGTAGTCTTGTGCTGTAATGATTTATTGGGATGGTGAGCCATGATGGATGTAAATGTAATGGAAGATTCACAATGTTAATAAATAGATTTGTTTTTGGCCCATTTAGTGTAGTTGTGTAATGTTTAATGGCTTGTTTGTTTTTCATAATATTGTTACTTGAAATGTGTGCATAATGGGATTACTGCATAGAAGTGGGTTATACCTCATTTATTTGTTTAAATACTAATAAGTAATAATGTGATGAATATTGATAGCTTTAACATACAATTTCCATCTCTTTCATCACAGAAAAATTGTTCAAGTACTTGTAGTCCCCCCTAGATGCCTTGGATGAGACTTCACCTACTTGCAAGTGTTGCTGAAAGGGTTGGTGTCTTAAGGGTTTTTTGCTGGAAAATTCTCTCGAACCCCGAATCTTTGACTTGTGTTCCAAGGAGAGGAATAACAAACTGCGGAGAAATTACTCAAAATTTTAAGGTAACATTCATTTTTGAATCAGACAATCCTTTAGTTGATATAGCTTTGAAAAATGTCAAAAAGAAGATATTTACACTAAAGGGTCAAATTTCAGAGAAGTTCATACCTTTGTGCTTCACACACAAATATTCTCAAACCATTAAACAATTCATGGAATGTTAAAATTTCATAGAAGGATGTTAAGAAGAGGATGACCCAAGAAACTTACAAGTACCAGAAACAGAAGGACAACATGTGGTAGTTGGCCCAAAGCTAGAGTCTATAACCTATGCAAAACCTATTAGAATGGGAAAAATGAATATTGGAACTAAACATAATCCTAAGGTTGCATTTATTGGAGACTATTGGGATGATGAAATAGTATGCAAGATTTATGATTTATGGTGCAAATACTAGGACATTTCTCCAACCACATTTTCAAAGAAGAAGGGGATAGTAGGGGCACTGGGAGAGATGAAAATCCCCCTAAAAATAGGTATGAAGCTAGTCAAATAAAAGACCATACAGATTGAACCCAATATATAAATAGGAAGTGAAGAAAGATTTAGATGTTGGGAGTTGGAATCATAGAATGTTATGACTATAATTTATATAAATATAAAATAAATATAAATAATAATAATAACCATAATAATGATTAGTATAGAAGAGGCATGTCTCTAAGGACATGACCATTCATGAAGGGGCACTTGGATATCATTTGTATTTTGATATATATATATAGGATGTCTTCGTATTCCAAGTGTTTTGAATAGTATTTTGAGTATGATTTGTTTTTTTACATTGGTATCAAATCATAAACAAACTTTGTTCGTTACATTGGTATAGTTATTCGACCCTCTCGATGTTTAACCGCTACATAGAGTCAGTCTGATTCGGCCTTTCGACATAAACTCTTCATCAAGCTTATTGTTGTTTTATTAAAACATTTTAGCGATACAAGTTTAAGAGATTCTCCATTCTGTACCTTTCGCCATTTAAGAATAAAAAGAAAAAAAAATGAAAAGAATATATATATATATATATATAGATATATATATAAAAGAGAGACAAAAATTAAAAAAAACAAAACAAAACAAAACAAAAACAAAAAAAACAAAAACTATGACCGCATAGCAGTTGTCATTTCCACCTAGCCACACATTGAACACAATAACAATAGTCGTTGTCGATCTACATAACTTCCACTTGCCACTATCACCTGAACTGAAAATTATTTCCTCCACACACACTGCCACACTATTCATTTTCGTCGTCATGTTGTAGCCTCTACCATCACCGTGTTGTATATAGCCACTATACATGTCGTTGTCATTCTAAGTTGTGATCATATGAAAGCAACCATCCACCATATAATGACCATCATACATTGCTACTTCACAAATTCCAATCATGGTCGTATACAATCTAGTAGTCGGTTATAAGTCTTTAGCATTATAAATTCGGCTTGTATGCATGCCAACGATTGTACAAGTAGTTCAAGCCACCACTCTATGCGGCGTTCCAACGACCGTTTATCCAACTGCTAGTGTTATATGGAATATGTCCTCGTTAATTCAAAACTTAAAGAAAAATTCTAGGCATCACCATTACCTAAATCTGATTACATACCACTAGAGAGCCTTAATGTTATGTATTTAACATAAGGTGAAGAAAGATTCAATTAAAAGTGGACATCGTACTATAGACTAACCTGTTGTAGGGAAAAGTATCCGATTCGGATGACCCTATCCCACTCTAAGGGTGATAGTACCTCAGCAACAACTGTAAACAAAACTACTTAAGGTTTACTTCTTTATGAAAGCAAGAGAGAATGAAGAAATGCACTAACCGTTGCCTTGCGCTTAATATTTGCTCCAATCTCTTCTCTTTGCTGCTTGCTCCTAGCTCTTTACTCTTTTACTGGCCCAGCTACAATGAGATCCTGCAAAATAACAAAGAAGGAAACTACAAGAAGCATGCATTCATAACTGATTCAAGGATTAGCATAAATCAAATATACAATCATCACAATACATCATTGAAACAAATGCATATAGAAGAACCTCAATAGCTTTTTATTAATGGAAGAAGTAAAGTTCTGAGAAGGTTACAACCATTGAAGGCTCCAATCCAGCAACACCTCCCAGCAGAAAGAATTTCTCCTCTTCACCTCCTTCAAGCAATCACCCAATAGTTCTATAGTGAAACCAACAGCATATCATTACTTTGCACAAAATTCCAGCCCTCTGAGCTCATAGGAGAGAGCTCAATATATAGATGAATTGAGAAAGGATGAGTCAGCTTGCAACTGATGTGTAGCTGCCTTGTGTCCTCTCTCTCTTCAGTTGATCTTCAGTTCTTGAGTCCACTTGGAGAACCTTGCTTCCACTTGGAGAAACAGAGCCTCTGACTCATCACAAGGCGAAATCCCTGATCCAAGTGTCATTTTTGGAAGATTCCAGAGCAATGACTCAGTGTGCCACTTGTCCCATCTCGCTCAGCGCAGGTGGCCTTTGTTCTACCTGCTTTGCAACGCAGGTACACCATGGAGGAGTTGAGTTTCAGCGCAGAAGCCTAGTGGAGCACCTGCTTTGATTTCAGGATTGCTTGTTTTTGAGTGTTTTCAGGTGGAGAACTGATCTGAGAGCTGTTGGTTTGCTGACCTTGTTCCTCTAGGGGTAGGAACATCATGTTTAGGGACTTTGGATCCCTTGGATTATTGACAATTCATGCCTGATGCTGCAAGGCACAAAATTGTCTATAACAGATGCCCCCTAAAGTATGAGGTCGTTTATCGGGTGAAATGCTTTATTAGGAGGATCCGAAGTTCATTCGATCTGCTGAGAAGTGTCCTGTAATAAGATACAATACAATACATTATTTTTCATACTTTTTCATGATCTAGCTGAGGCAGGCATTCCCATGCTCAGCTTTATAAATTCATTTTGGTACATAGAACAGACGATCGTCTGATGGTAGACTGATAATTCTCTGCTGAAATTATCATCCTTTGAGAAGGATGATCATCTGCTGCAATGATGTACACATCAAATGTCTTTATATCCTGAATATATATCGCAGCCCGGATGGATGAAACTAGATCCGGGGTCTTCAATCTCTTCCGATCTTCACTCGATGTACAAGTCGATCCATGTGAGAATTTCTTGAAGTCGAACATGGAAAGACATCGCTTGATTACCGGTCAATGATGTAAACCGTTAACAAGCGCGAGAGGAGTCACCGATAAGGATGATGACCCTCAAGGTACAGCAGTACAATTCACATGGTGGGAATAAAGGACTTGGTGTCGACCACCATGCAAAATCTTCTGGTCGAAGGTCATTGATGTATACCTGTCGCCGGAAGTGAGAAACTTGCCATTGAGGCATGCAAGCTTCAAAGTACTGAAGGGGTTGTTCCTAGATCAACTCCTTGGATAATGAGCTGATGTCGACAAGGAGCGATCTGTCAAAGGAGGGCCTTAATGAATCCCACATCAGTGACACGGAATGGAGCTAGTGATTGTGATGAGGTGAAAACAAACTGTGATGTATGATTCAGGGTGGCGGTCATGAAATGGATGAAGGACAATGTATGGCAGTGGATGGGACACGGTTGACTCTTTTCAGAACAACATCTCTTGAACATATAACGACACTGATGTGATGGATCGGTAGCATTACCCCAAATGTGGATGGTGTGGCGAGGACCATGGCGATGAGACCGGTGAATGAAACGACCCAACCCGATGTGATACGGAGGACAAAGTGTCATGTTCAAGAGTGACTTGCTACCATTAAAGCTGTGAGGTTCTCCCAATTTTTCCCCAGTCATTGCTGACCAGTACCTCTTTATTTTTGTCAAGCTTGAGGAGGATAACATATGCTTGTTCTATAACCTGCCCTTCGGGCAAGCCCATCGCTACGTTTTAACGAGCCTAGCGATAGGGAAACTCGTTCTCGCCTAAAGACAAGTTTGTCGCTATTTAATGAATTTAACGAGTTTAACGACAAGGATAACTCGGTCCTTTTCATTTTTAGAGAGTCTGAAAAGGTACATAAAGTCAACTCCAGAATTCCTTTTTCGTCATCTAATCCCTTAAGTCGGAAAAAGTATAAAACAATACAGAAGGGATGAGTTTTCGGTACTTTTAACGAGCCGAACAAAACAAGCGCTCGATCTTTTTGTGCAATAATCCCTCAGGTCCAAAAAGATTAAAATCTAAAGGAGGGATAGCTCTTCCTGTCGTTTAACGAGCTGGAAGGCCAAAACTCGGCAAACTTTTCATATTTTACGAGTCAGGAGAAAAGAGCTCAAAGAAGACTCGTCTTTTGAGGAACGAGTGATGAACAGGGCAGCAGCAGATTCCAGGTACAGGTTGGAATATTCCAATCACGGCAGTGTCACAAGGATGGCTTAGTGAAATCACTCTTCGCAGCTGTTCCTCAAAATGGGTAAACAATCATATGGAGATGAACGATTGGCCAAATGAACGGTGGAGGTGAGACTGCAAGAACACGACCAAGGGCTTTAATATGGCTGTCAAAGGTTACTTTTACCAAGGTTATTTACCGGTTCATTTTTTCTGAGTGAGCTTGAACTCTAGGGGAAGATTGCTCACAACTTATGTTTATTTTTTAATGAGCATGAACTATGTGCTAAAACTGCTCGGATCTTGCGTTTATTTTTTAACGAGCATGAACTGTGTGCTAAAACTTCTCGATTATACCAGTCATAAGATAAGAAATGTCTCTTGTGAGATAGCTATTTTTTATGGAGCTTTATCTCACGAAGCTATGCTCCGAATTTGGCAAGTTTTGACCTTTGCCCCACATCCTCTCTTCATGCAAGTTCGGAAACGACTAATCTAAAAAAACAGATAAATAACCGCTCTTTGCTTGCACTCCAAAAGGTTTGCATGCCCCCAGGTATAAAATAGAATTTCAAGGCTGCCCCTCCTCTCCCTCACCTCTGCTTTTCTTTGGGTGTTCCCAGCTACTTGTCATCTTGCCAATCTAATGTTAATGATACTTGTCTTCTCGTTATTCTAAGGGATCTTACGCGGTACTTGTCTTCCCGTCGGCCCAACTTTTAACGAACAACTATTTGTGACAAGAGAAGAACACTACTCAAAGACAAAACATTAATGTTATCGAGGGAGGCTTGCCTCTTTCTGGTTACCCGAAGAGTGGTTCTATTTGTTGCCGCAAATCAATCTCTTTCTTCGGCGATGTCTATCATTAGGTTACACAAGGATGGTTACAATTTGTCGCAGCAATAGAAACTCATTCTTTGGAGGCTGCCCCTACTTATCCTTTAAAACATTTGTTTTAATGGGTGAGGCTTGCCTTTTATCCAAAGACGGTTACTACTTACTGCCACAAATGGATCTCCTTCCTTGGCAGAGCCTACTTATTTAGATAAAGATGAATGACCTTTGTCAAACAAGTAACCTTGACAAAAGAATCCTGTTCCAGAACAACCCCTCTTCCATCCACGGACGGGGTACGGACTAGTCATATTCTTTCGCGGAAATTCTACCCTATACCCAAGGTTTCTTCTGCCCAAAGCAGACCAAGGTGCATGCCCCCTGGGTTCCAGTCTTATCTTTCCGAATCACTCGCATTCATCGGGAAGTAGAACCGGGGGTGGAGGCATTTCTTGAGTGAATAAGCCGTTTAGGATTGGTATTTGACTATTTGCGATGCGAGATCCCAGAAATGAAAGTTGGTCTACGAGCTTGACCATCTTTCCTTCGTGTGGAAAACACATTACTCTAAAGAGTGAGGAGACTATAGCTCCCATGCAATATATATAGTCCCGTCCAAGGAGTAGGTTATAATCCAAGGGTCCTTGGACGACCATGACATTCATATGAACTGTCTTCTTCCTCAATGTAATCGGAACATTGGGGAGGATCCCTAAAGGGCGACTGGTTCCTTTATCAAAACCTGATAGATTTCTCATCTCAGGTAAAAGCGCCGGGGAACCCAGTGCTTTCCAAGCAATAGAGGAAAGGATACTCACAGATGCCCCTTCATCAATGATAGTTCCAGCCATTACCATTCTATAGATTTGGACAATGATTCTGAATGGTATATTGGCTGGTAACCGGGGTCTGCCTAGTTGGTTCCAATCAAAGGACACAACCAGGTTGCTTGGTGGTGGGACCGAATACACGGCCGGATACGACCCTGACGATGTTCCTTCCTGCGATAAAGGAATGGGCGCATTGCCCTGATGCTCATCAGAGTCTGTGTTGATGAAAAGAATCTGGATGGTGTCATCCTTATTCTCTTCAGTGAGGGTGTCATTTGAAGATGAATCTTCAACGACGGTGTCATTTGAGGATGAAACCTCTGAAGGAATGACCGGGTCAACTGCCGTATCGACCTTTAGACTTTCGTCTGGTCTGGATTCAGTTGGTTCATTCTCAATGACCGACACTTCAGCTGACCACTTGATCGGGCCAGCTGGATTTTCAACTACCGAGGGACTTGGCACGAGTTTTTGGTATCCAGGAGGAAGTCGTAACGGTGAAACCGTACGATCTTCCAAAACTCTTTTCGCCTCATCTAAGAATGGACAACGGTGGATGGCGTGATTGCCTTCACACAGCATGCAGGGTGATCTTGGTCTCCCTTTTCGTCCTTCACTCTCGCTAGTTGACGGACTGCAATCAACATGACTACCAGAGGTTGATGCTACCGCATTGTGCAACCTGGGGGACCAGTCCCTTAGTATCCGGGGAATACAAGGACAATCACGGTGGAAGTGGGTCCCTTTGCAAATGACACATGGCGATTTAGGCCCGGTCGGTGCAGTGTGTGGATTTTTGTCAGATGTCTTTTGCTTGCCCCCAGTCGCCTTCGCCATAGGCCCCTTCTGCTTCTTTTCTTTCTTCTTCTTTTCCTTCTTCTCCATGGGAGGCTGGCTTCTGCCGGCTCTACCTCGCGAAGATGAAGGATCAGAGGAAGGATTGTAAGAAGTGGAAGGCTGGTGGGCAGCTCTAGACTGGTCTGACTGTTGATTCGACTGCTCAGGATTTGTGGTGGTCTGAACTACATTAGTTGAAAAGAGCCATACAGGTAGGCCAATTGTCAATCCTGGAAGTGACAATGTGGCCATATGGGGCGCACCAACATCTCCCCAAGAGGAGAAGGGACTGGGACTTCCGCCAAGGTGACTTCCTTGGTTGGTGGACTCCATACTTTTCAACTGAAAGATCAACGCAGGAATAACAGGTGATTATGTTCCGTTTAAAATAAATTTTATTAACGACGCTTTAGACACAACTTTGCTTTTTCATGTTTTAAGAGTCGAGAAAAAGCTAAAGATGACTCTAGTCTCCTTCGATGTATTAACGAGCCCGAAGTGACAAATGCTCGGTTGGACTTTTTCAGTTATAGAGTTTGAAAAAGGGCCAAAAGAAACCGCTCTGGAGATCTAGGCAGAGGGTGTGCCAAACCTTTCGCAAAACCACAGAATACGTTTTACGGTACGTGTGGTCAATCTTCGTGAATGCTGTGTTCACTGCATTGCGATCAGTAGGGCGGCCGACATGGCTTCCTAAGGATAAAGGATATATGCCTATAGGGGTCTCCCAATATATACTCGACGGTACGTGGGAGCACAAGTCCGTATTAGTGCCACCGACTCTCAGGAGGAATCACCCACCTTCTTCGAGATCGACAGTCACTACGTTTAACGACGCCGGAACACGTCTCTAGCTTAGACCTCTATGTGTTTGCGTTATGTTTCAAAGCGTTGTTAAGTAAATTGGATTTATTTTAATGTTGATCTTGCTTAGCAGTTTGCCTTTAAGGATCACCACAAGATGTATGTAACAAATTCCTGAATGCAGTCTAAGATGAGAAGCAAACTTTTCAATCTTTCAACTTTGAAAATCTTAACTACTGAGGAGAAGAAAGGCAAATCTTTTCACACAGATCATAGAGCACACACTAATGCAAAATTTCCTAAATCAGCATGCAAACAGTCAAATGCAAAATGCACAATGCATGTATTTTCTTTTCCCTTTCTTAATGTTGATGTATTACAAAAAGAAAGTTGTTATATAACTTTGATTTCGATTTCAAGCGAAAGTAAACAAGCTAGTCCAAAATCAAAAGACACCTTAAGATTTACTTGTTTAAACACTGGAAATGCATGAAATCAAACCATAATGACGAAAATAAAAAGACTAATCAGCTATGGACAGCAAACAAGCTAACTCTTTAGACCAGCAAAATGCCTAACACAGGTTCAGATCTAAGAGGCCAAAGCAAGACTAGTTCACTTTCGTTATGGGAAATTGTAAATGATGTAAGAAATACAAAATAACAAGTACAATTTCATTATATAACAGAGGCGGAATGATGGCAAGTAAGGTTGGCTTCAGAATAGGTACAAGACTGGTAACTGGCTGCAAAATCTATAGTGAAAACAGGCAAGAAAAAGGGAGGAAACCCCAAATGCACAAGGCAGAATTGGGCCAACGTAGGTGCTGCACAGCCAATCTGGCTCTCAGCGCAGGTAGCCCCTTCGGGACCTGCGTTGCAAAGCAGGTAGCCTGTGTACTACCTGCTTTGGAAAACGAAAGTTGCGTTTTCTCAGTTTCCGGGTCACAATTTTCTCAAAAATTCACAGTTTTTGCTCAAATCAGAAGCTATCAGTCAAGCACACACTAAGGGATGACAAGGAAGATGAAAAGCTATCACTAAGAGCTTACAAGGATCCTTGTAGATCAGCTCTTCAAATCATGAACATGCTCAGAAATGAGCTAGAGTAGCTGCCCTCTACTTCGCTTTTGATATAGTCAAAAGCTTTTCGATTTGGTACTCTTTTGTTCAGGAAATGAATAGCAAAATACTACAAACAATAAAACAGGTACGATCCCCAGCGGAGTCGCCAGTTTGTTGTAGGGAAAAGTATCCGATTCGGATGACCCTATCCCACTCTAAGGGTGATAGTACCTCAGCAACAACTGTAAACAAAACTACTTAAGGTTTACTTCTTTATGAAAGCAAGAGAGAATGAAGAAATGCACTAACCGTTGCCTTGCGCTTAATATTTTCTCCAATCTCTTCTCTTTGCTGCTTGCTCCTAGCTCTTTGCTCTTTTACTGGCCCGGCTACAATGAGATCCTGCAAAATAACAAAGAAGGAAACTACAAGAAGCATGCATTCATAACTGATTCAAGGATTAGCATAAATCAAATATACAATCATCACAATACATCATTGAAACAAATGCATATAGAAGAACCTCAATAGCTTTTTATTAATGGAAGAAGTAAAGTTCTGAGAAGGTTACAACCATTGAAGGCTCCAATCCAGCAACACCTCCCAGCAGAAAGAATTTCTCCTCTTCACCTCCTTCAAGCAATCACCCAATAGTTCTATAGTGAAACCAACAACATATCATTACTTTGCACAAAATTCCAGCCCTCTGAGCTCATAGGAGAGAGCTCAATATATAGATGAATTGAGAAAGGATGAGTCAGCTTGCAACTGATGTGTAGCTGCCTTGTGTCCTCTCTCTCTTCAGTTGATCTTCAGTTCTTGAGTCCACTTGGAGAACCTTGCTTCCACTTGGAGAAACAGAGCCTCTGACTCATCACAAGGCGAAATCCCTGATCCAAGTGTCATTTTTGGAAGATTCCAGAGCAATGACTCAGTGTGCCACTTGTCCCATCTCGCTCAGCGCAGGTGGCCTTTGTTCTACCTGCTTTGCAACGCAGGTACACCATGGAGGAGTTGAGTTTCAGCGCAGAAGCCTAGTGGAGCACCTGCTTTGATTTCAGGATTGCTTGTTTTTGAGTGTTTTCAGGTGGAGAACTGATCTGAGAGTTGTTGGTTTGCTGACCTTGTTCCTCTAGGGGTAGGAACATCATGTTTAGGGACTTTGGATCCCTTGGATTATTGACAATTCATGCCTGATGCTGCAAGGCACAAAATTGTCTATAACATAACCTTGAAGGCACCACAAAATTTTAGAAGTCGTTGCGACCATTGAGAAAATATCGTGACAGTTCCAACCCAATTAACTTATATATATATATATATATATATATATATATATATATATATATATATATATATATATATATATATATATATATATATATATTATAATATATGAAAGTATATGTTAAAAACAAATAAGGTATTTAATAAAAATGTATTGTATTACCAACTATAAAGATCAAATAAAGAGTCAAAGCGTTAATATCCAAGGTGGATATAAAAAAAAATGATGCAGGAGCATCAAGACCTTTTTCTCCATTTGTAAATATGGGGTGTGATGATTTTTAATATTTTATTAATTAATTTGAATTAAATAGGAGAAGGTGAGGATTTATGTAAATATCTTTTTATTAATAAAAGGATATGAGGAAATTTAATAAATTGAAGGATTTTAGGGATAAAAACCTATCCTTTAGGGATGTTGAGAGATTTAGGGGTTTGTTGAGGATTTTAAGGGATTGAGCATTTAATTAAATGATTTTTAAAATTGTATAAATAGGAGGGGTTTTTAGAGAAAAATACATTGAGAATAGGAGAGGAGATTGAGAGTATGGTTTAAGTAGCAAGGCTGTAAGCCTTCAGAAATTGTAAAGGGCCATGGCATTGCAACATCTGGCCAGTAAAAAGTTGTAAGTCATTGTTTTGTTTCAGTATATATATTGGGTGATTGAGAAATTGTATATTTGTTCATAACATTGTTAAATTAATGATCGATGGGCTTGAAATCGCACTTGTTTATGTGAAAATTGTTATGCAAATCATCAAGGGTAAATGGTGTTAAAATCTCTGTTTGCAAAGGGCGCCATTCTAAGTAAAGATTTCTGTTGAAAGTCGATATAAAATTCAGATTGGTTAATATGAGGTACAGTGGAAATTGAAAATTGAATATAGTAGTGCGCAGAACTATGTTCTGAAACTCTGTCGGAATTCAATTGAAAATTGCTATGTTTCAAATAGCATTGGCATAGTTTTAACAACGTGGTAAATGAGTGGCTTCAGCATATCCAATTGGAAAATCGGTTTTTATGGAAAACGTTGAACTGGATATGAATATGTGTGAATGCGTTGAAATTGTGGTGTATATAGCATTGAATTCTAATTTCAAGAATGAATGTTGAACATGAGGGTTCTAAATTCAATGGAGGGGTTAATCCATAACGCAGACTCAATTGAATAGAAGAATTCGACTTCAGATTTGTGTTTCAGTTAAAATGAAGAAAACGTAATGCGTTTTTCAGTTACTGGTTAACTTAAAACGAATTTAATTATTGGGTTTCAGCTTTACCTGAAGAAATTAATTGAATGTTTTAAATTGAAGGACGCATGTTATTGCGGAGGTGGAAATCGATTTAATGGTTTAATTGAAGAACGCAGGTGTGGTGATTTGTATCTGTTGAAGGTTGCTGAAGTTCATTTCTAATATGCCAGAAGTCGTGAATTGAGAGAAAGGGTGCAGAAATCTGTGGTGACATTTCCAGCGTGGGTAAATTGTGCTTGACAGAGTTCCACAGCAAATACAGAAGACGAATTGGGAGCGTGAGAACCTGTGTTATTAATGGAATCTTAAATGAAATCGATCATCAGAATTCTGCTGGAGAGGAACAACGTTTTCTGCTGGAGTGGAAACAGCATTTTAATGCAGAAATAACATGCCAGAAGCATGGACAAGACGCAGTTTGCCGGAGTATCAGAAGTGTTGAAGACGCAGTATTTGTAAAGAAGTTGTAAGATGCAGGGTTGTAAAGAATTGTGTGGGCCAGCGTAGAGCGCAGGTTTGAAATTGAGCTATGGAGGCAAGTAACCAGAATCAAGAACGAAATGGTGAGTCGATTTTAATAATAAAATGAGAAATGATTGAGATTAAAAGGCGCTGAAGAATTGTGGAAAGTCAAATCTGGCAATTTCATTGAAGTGCAGCAGTTGCGAAAGATTAACAGTAATCCTAAAGGGGTATGATAGAGACAGCCTTTTAATGGACATCGTGTTTAACACAGGTATGGTTTATCTTGATGGGATATCAATGGTCTTTTGAAATAAGAAAACTCTTATAAATTGACTGGTTTAATTGCTGTGGAAGTTTTATATGAAGATTTGAGTTGGGCTTCATCATAGAACCTTGTATGAGTTTCAAAGCAAATAGAGAAATTATGATGACATGTTATTAATTCCCGCTTATTAGAATATGGGTTTTGAGAACATATGTGCAAAGTGTGAATTTGCCAAATATTGAGGATTTTGATTTGGGGAAAAAGCTGTGAATTAAGTTGATATGCAACAGATGTTTAAGATCATGGTATTTGCAGGTCTAGCCCTGCATCAAATTTGGTATCAGAGCCGGAATGCTCTGTTGAAATGTTTATTTTCTGAATAATGACAAGAAGGTTTTTTTGAATTGAAATGTATTCTTGACTCCAGCATTTGAGTTTGGAAAAGTCGATTTCACTGTTTGAAAGAGGGCGTTACTGTATGTGATTGCCGAGAATTTTGTTTGGAATGTTTTTTTTTACCGTCTCTGAAATTGAAATGCGCTGTCACTAAAAGCAATGATGTTCATTAATTTGAGTGGAACATATGAAGTGTTAATGAAATGGCAAGTCGATATGTTAAGGATCGATTCCAATTCCAGTGGGATAATGGATTTGAGCGCATCTTCTTTGTAATCAGTGAAAAGAAATGAAGGCGTATCATAGCACATTGAAACAGTTGTTGGTGTGAGACCATTATACAGAATTTGGTTTTTTTTCCCATTTATTATTAATATAAATCTCTGTTAAAGAATTGTTGTTGGAGTAGATTTGTCATATGAATTGAATCGAATGAGAATTTTAAGGGAATCGATGCCTGTAGAATCGATTCATAACAGAGATGATTCTGCAAAAAGAAGCATGGTATAATCGAATAGAATTCGAATTGGTAAGGGGAAAATAAAAACGTGGGTCTAAATGGTTGAATAGCGTTCAAGATTGAATAACCATTTCTGTTGAGTCATGATAAAACACAGGTTTTGATTTACTATTCTGAAGATGAATGTATGATTGCATGGAGCGTCCAAGAAATTAGAAACACAATTGAGAATTCATTCCAGAATTCCGAGCAGTGAGAAGGGATTGAAGACAGAATTTTGCAGAGGAAGCATAAAGATTTGCTGGACAGAACTGCAGGAGTGATGAGATTGAAGTACAGGTAAACAAGATCAGACTGAGATCTTGAAGGTAAGGTGATCTGGGTTTATTTGAATTTGAAGATTGTAGTCTTTGCATTAAAGCAGAAATATTTTTGCAGCTCCCAAAAGGAAAATCCATAGAAGACATGTTTAAAATTGCTAACAGAAAACTAGTGAAAGCATAGGTGAGGCAGAACCTTGAGGAAATCCAATAGAGATTGGATAAGGAAGACAGTTGTGAACAGGCAGATGAGTTGAAGCCAGGAAGAGCAAAGAAAAGTGCTCAAAGGAGGTTCTGGAGATAGAGAACCAATTGCTTGCCAAAAGACCGAGTGAGGAGGGCTTGGTGAGGTAAGTGGTGGCAAGATAGGACTTGCTGCTGAAGAGGCTTTAGTACAACTCATAGTAAAGTGAGTGAGGAACTCATAGAGATGGAAAGGATGATGACTAGTGACAGTCGTCACAAAGGTTCTGAAATAAACCACAGCAGAGGACAAAAGGAGAAGGATGCCAAGGCAATTGGCATACAGAGAAAGTTAAGCAAAGAGGAATATGAGAGGGAGAAGGCTGAGATAGCAGTTCAGCTTGAGGTATTAATGGAGATGTTGCAAAGAAATGAGGAAGACCAGAAGCGTGGTTATGTCATGAGAAAGAAGTTGAGATGGCAGAGACTACAAGAGAAGTGGAATCATCAGGTAAATATGCAGTTGATAAAGGAACTAAGGGAACTTGAACAGGTTATTGATGCCAGACAGAGGATAGAGAAGCTCGAAACAGTTGAGCTACAGCAAAAGGAAGATGCTGAGGAAGATGTTGAAGTTTCGATATGTTACCCAGAGAGTGGACCATTACTTTTTGAAAGTGATGAAGAGCTAGAGGAGTTGAATCACATGAATGATTCGAAGCAGTCGAACGATTTGATGACTGAAGCTTTAAACAAGACCGTAAGGTCTTGTGATTTTAAAACTAATGATTTGTGTGTGATTGCAGGTTTGGAAGAAGAAGAACATCTACTGAAGGATGTTAAGGAAGATTTAGCAGAAGAAAGACCATGTGAGGAAATGGAAGATCGTGTAAAATTTCCAAAGTCCACTCCAAGTAAAATCATTGAGTTATACAGAGAAATGGACTTTCAAAGGAGGAAATTGGAAGAACAGAGGATGAATGTCCAGGATAGATTGCTGATGAAGGATGACAAAGCAGTTGTCATAAATGATAATCAAGATGAAATTGCAGGTGACGAGCAAAGGAATGTTGCAGAGGGAAAGGAAGTTTGGGAGGCCGCAACATTCATATTAACAGCTAGAGCAACATGTGAGGCAACATTTATAGTAGCAGCATCAGAAAAGGTGATCAAAACAAGTGAGGAGCAAGCAAGAACGAGAATTTAGCAATCAAGGGATGGAAACAATCAGCGGACAGAGGACATACTGGACAAAGAAATTGAGTTGATAAGGAGGTTAATGATAAAAACATCCCAGAGAAAGACAGCCGAAAGAAAGAAAAGGAACGACAACAAGAGAATGACAGTGAAAGATTGCAAGAGCAGAGCAAGTGGAGCACTACAGCACAAAATATGGAAACCTGGAAGACAACAGCAGATGACAACAGCCGTGAAGCAATCGACAAGCACGGAAGAATTACAAAATAAAATTTGGGATCCAGGAGGAGATATCTAGACTTATGACCAGGTGGTCATGAATTTTCTTACACGGGGAGTCTGATGCAGGAGCATCAAGACCTTTTTCTCCATTTGTAAATATGGGGTGTGATAATATTAATTTGTAAATATGGGGTGTGATGATTTTTAATATTTTATTAATTAATTTGAATTAAATAGGAGAAGGTGAGGATTTATGTAAATATCTTTTTATTAATAAAAGGATATGAGGAAATTTAATAAATTGAAGGATTTTAGGGATAAAAACCTATCCTTTAGGGATGTTGAGAGATTTAAGGGTTTGTTGAGGATTTTAAGGGATTGAGCATTTAATTAAATGATTTTTAAAATTGTATAAATAGGAGGGGTTTTTAGAGAAAAATACATTGAGAATAGGAGAGGAGATTGAGAGTATGGTTTAAGTAGCAAGGCTGTAAGCCTTCAGAAATTGTAAAGGGCCATGGCATTGCAACATCTGGCCAGTAAAAAGTTGTAAGTCATTGTTTTGTTTCAGTATATATATTGGGTGATTGAGAAATTGTATATTTGTTCATAACATTGTTAAATTAATGATCGATGGGCTTGAAATCGCACTTGTTTATGTGAAAACTGTTATGCAAATCATCAAGGGTAAACGGTGTTAAAATCTCTATTTGCAAAGGGCGCCATTCTAAGTAAAGATTTCTGTTGAAAGTCGATATAAAATTCAGATTGGTTAATATGAGGTACAGTGGAAATTGAAAATTGAATATAGTAGTGTGCAGAACTATGTTCTGAAACTCTGTCGGAATTCAATTGAAAATTGCTATGTTTCAAATAGCATTGGCATAGTTTTAACAACGTGGTAAATGAGTGGCTTCAGCATATCCAATTGGAAAATCGATTTTTATGGAAAACGTTGAACTGGATATGAATATGTGTGAATGCGTTGAAATTGTGGTGTATACAGCATTGAATTCTAATTGCAAGAATGAATGCTGAACATGAGGGTTCTAAATTCAATGGAGGGGTTAATCCATAACGCAGACTCAATTGAATAGAAGAATTCGACTTCAGATTTGTGTTTCAGTTAAAATGAAGAAAACGTAATGCGTTTTTCAGTTACTGGTTAACTTAAAACGAATTTAATTATTGGGTTTCAGCTTTACCTGAAGAAATTGATTGAATGTTTTAAATTGAAGGACGCATGTTATTGCAGAGGTGGAAATCGATTTAATGGTTTAATTGAAGAACGCAGGTGTGGTGATTTGTATCTGTTGAAGGTTGCTGAAGTTCATTTCTAATATGCCAGAAGTCGTGAATTGAGAGAAAGGGTGCAGAAATCTGTGGTGACATTTCCAGCGTGGGTAAATTGTGCTTGACAGAGTTCCACAACAAATACAGAAGACGAATTGGGAGCGTGAGAACCTGTGTTATTAATGGAATCTTAAATGAAATCGATCATCAGAATTCTGCTGGAGAGGAACAACGTTTTCTGCTGGAGTGGAAACAGTATTTTAATGCAGAAATAACATGCCAGAAGCATGGACAAGACGCAGTTTGCCGGAGTATCAGAAGTGTTGAAGATGCAGTATTTGTAAAGAAGTTGTAAGATGCAGGGTTGTAAAGAATTGCGTGGGCCAGCGTAGAGCGCAGGTTTGAAATTGATCTATGGAGGCAAGTAACCAGAATCAAGAACGAAATGGTGAGTCGATTTTAATAATAAAATGAGAAATGATTAAGATTAAAAGGCGCTGAAGAATTGTGGAAAGTCAAATCTGGCAATTTCATTGAAGTGCAGCAGTTGCGAAAGATTAACAGTAATCCTAAAGGGGTATGATAGAGACAGCCTTTTAATGGACATCGTGTTTAACACAGGTATGGTTTATCTTGATGGGATATCAATGGTCTTTTGAAATAAGAAAACTCTTATAAATTGACTGGTTTAATTGCTGTGGAAGTTTTATATGAAGATTTGAGTTGGGCTTCATCATAGAACCTTGTATGAGTTTCAAAGCAAATAGAGAAATTATGATGACATGTTATTAATTCCCGCTTATTAGAATATGGGTTTTGAGAACATATGTGCAAAGTGTGAATTTGCCAAATATTGAGGATTTTGATTTGGGGAAAAAGCTGTGAATTAAGTTGATATGAAACAGATGTTTAAGATCATGGTATTTGCAGGTCTAGCCCTGCATCAAAAAAGCAGGAAATTTAAAAAAAAAGATTATAAAGGGTGAGCGTAGGAAGGAAAATTATAAGTTTTCTCCAATATTATGGTGATATTAAACTAATATATATAGAGATACTTTATAAGGTATCATATAATATTGAAATATCAAGTCTGAGTTTTAAAAAATAAAATAAAATAAATTGTTTATTAAGGTAAAACGAAGATTAGTAATGAAAGATTTCCTAAATCTTTTAACAAAATTGTTCATGTACTCTTTAAAATCAAAGAAAAATTTGTAGGAAGAGATATTATAATCTCGATCAATCATACTCAAGATAATAATTATGTTAGTATTAAATGTGCTAAGCAAATAGTGATTCATAAATCGAATATAATTGAAACTATGGATTTTGTTAGTGTCAGTCTTTCCAGCCTTCCTCCAGTGATCAAACTTGCTCTTACAAAGTGATTTTAAAGTTTCAAGGTCAAATTTTGTCATTTCAGTGAATCTTCAAGCAAAATTTGGTCACTAGGCATTAGGTCTAGGGTTTGCTTTCAATCCTTTCAAAGTTGCCCAAATGTCAGTTTATATCACTATTCAGCTAAGTCTATTATCATTCAGAGGGTTGTCATCATCATGTTAGGTTCCAATGGGTCATTTTACACCTTGTTCATGCTTCAGTTGCACATAGGCAAGGTTCATTTCCCTCTCCTAGGGTTTTGAAAGTAATTTCTCTTGGATGGTCAAATCATTAGCAAAACTTGTATCTTGTGTTCATACACCTTCCCCTATCGTTAAATTACCTTATCAAACACTCCTATCACTGAGATCCCTCGAATTCCTCATTTTTGCACAAACCCTTGTTTCTTGCTACAACTTGGCAATTTTCTAGGTTGGGCCTGTGTTTTTCCCTTTTGGACCCCTTCCCCTCACTAAATTTCTGAGATTCCACTTTTCCCTACTTCCTAATATCCCTCCCTACTTCCCAAAATTTTCTCAATAATTTAGAAGCCCCTTATCTCCTTCATTTTGCTTCATTTTGACAATTCCCTTGTTCCACACATCGGGATAGGTTTCACTCAAATGATGTTTCTGAGCAATCAAAGATGAATTTTGGAAAACTGAGAGAGTTTTTTGTCCCAAACAGCCGAAGAAAGAAAAACCTCCTTCACTTTTTACACAGGTGTCATGGTTTTAGAGAAATGTAAAAAATACTGTTGCCTCAGGAGAATTGAATGCACCTCTGAAGTGACCTTGGGAAAATCAAGTTTTCTCCTAGCTTGGTTGGCCAAATGACTTTCTTGATAAATCAAATGATAATTATACATAAATATATTACCAATGAGCTATCATGAGCTCAATTTGGAGTTGAGGAAGGCATTCAAAAGTTGACTGTAACAGCACTCTGCCTTTGGGCAGCCTCATTTGGCACATTTTGACCAGTCTTGGGAGATTTGATTTTTGACAGGTAAAATGAACTCCAAATTGAAAAATTCTAGTTGGGTTGGAAAGTAGATTCCAATACCTTTCCAACGAGCTATCCTACACCCAATTTGGACACCGGGAAGGCCTCCAAATGTTTCTTGGAAAAAGGTGCGCGCATATAAAGAGCGCGGCGCATATAGAGAAAATTTCCAGTGTAAATTTACACTAGCGCGGCGCATATAAAGTGTGCGGCGCATATAGCCTCAAGCCCTAAAACTTGCTTGAAACTTCACCAATTCACCCATTCTTTGCATTAATTTGCCAAGTAGGCTCTCATCCAATGCTGTGGCTTTGTATTTAGTGATGAATGTGATTGGTTTATGGATGATGGCCGTTGAAACAAGAATCTAAATCCTCCCTTTAAAATACATTCAAAGGAAATTTGTTGTGGGGCCTTGAATTATTGCTTGGTCACCAAGGACTCTCCCCTTCCCCATTTCCCTTTTGTTTCCTCATTTCCTACCGCCCCCCCCCCCCCCCCCAGCAAGCTCATTAATCCTACATTGCATTCAAATCCTAAAACCCCAAAATCCTAGCCCTTACAACAATCCCAAACCCTAAACCCTATTCCTATCTCCTCATTTCCCTTGGCATATTTGGCACTTGGAGACAAAGACATCAAGCCTTCATTTCTCATTTTCAACAAATCAAACATACACTTTTCATAGACTTTCAACACCATGGAGGCGGGCACCGATACATCATATGACCAAGACAATGACTCTACAACTGAAACTGCATACACCAGGAGGGTACTGAGGATGCAAAAAACACAGGATTGGCTCCAAGTCTTGACCGAAGCTTCTTTGGTTGAGCATGGCACTTGATGGGGGACCTATAGTCCAAATTTCAAGAAATTTGGAGAAATTTTTGACATTTTGGAATTTTTGCACTAAAAAACAGGCTTTTTCTCTATATGCGCCGCGCACCTTGCGCGACCCATAGGATTGGGAGCTCCAAATCACAAATGGCTTGCAGTTTTGGATTTGTCATGAAAAATCATGAATTTTGGTACTTGGACAAGAAATTTGGGCAAGTTCTGGGTCCCCAAAAGGTCAAAAAACATGCAAAAAATGACCTCAGAGAGAAAGAACTTATACAAATTTCAAAACTTCTCAAAAAATGACCTCACTGCCCCTATTTTGACACACAGGAAGCAGTCTTGGGAGAATGCACTTTTGGAGGGGCAAATGGACACCAAATTGGAAAATTCCACTTGGGTTAGAAAGTAGACAGGTAGGGCTTTCCAACAAGCCAACCTGAGCTCAATTTGGACTTCATCAAGTGCCTCAAAATCAGTAGAAAAGTAGCGCAGCGCATATAGAAATCAACGCGGCGCATATAGATTTTTTGCCCTATTTTTCATCTTTTAGCTCAGGAATTTGGCCAGTTTGACTAGTTTTGCTTTGTGATGTAATTTTTTACTTCTCTTGATGTAATTGATTGAACATGATGTAATTTTGACACTTAGTTACTTGTTCTAGAATATTCATTCACCAAAGAGTGAAAATCTAATAAATGAATCAGTTTCCTACCTTATAGAGGCAAGTTGTTTTGACTGCCTAGATTGTAGTGCTTTGTTTAGAATTGGTTGAAACAACTCCTAGAATGATGAGCTCGACCCCTAGAGGCAAGGGAAGAGGTTGGCTTGCCTATATTATGTAATTTCTAAGTCATTTTCATGGTTGGACTCTTGGGAAAAGCTTGACACTCTATTGTACATTCACTTCTGCATTTTTGGCAAAGGAAAGACCAGGGTTTTGCAGCACTGTTTGGGATCCTTGTGGCTTTATGTGTTGATGGTGTGTCTCTTTCAGTAATTGTAAGTTGGTATGTGTATCATTTTCCTTCTCTCATCTTTTGCAATTGAACAAATGAAGTGTTAAGGTAAAATCCATAGATTGTTATGCTCTGCCTTTGAATTTGTTTGATTTTCCATGTTTTCGCCTGTTTAAGGAGAATCCTTGAAAGCTTCTTGCTCTCCTTAGCTTCTCATCAGTCAGATCTAGCCATTCATTATCTTTAAAAGCATCAAGACAATCGCCTACCTTGCCCCAAGTAGACCTCTGCAAAAACTGTGTCTCATCCTCGCACCCAAAATTGCCTTTTCCTTTGATTCAACAAAAACCCTAAAAAATCAACCTCAAACTCCTTGTACTTCATACCTAGCCTAAGATCAATTGCAAATTTAGTCATCTCGAGCCTCATCGATTACCTTTTGCCGAGATTGACCCGGAGAGAGCCCTCTCCTGTCCTCGTAGGGCTAGCTATGAGGCTGAGCGTGGTTTGATGTGGACCTAGAACCTTGTCTTTTCAGCAAGAGACAAATCTAGGCTCTAACAGATTCGATGAATAAAACATAATATTACATAAGCAATATGCAGCTATGTATTGGATATTATACTTTTGTATCACAAGTCACTATTAAATCCATGTGTTGTGATAATAGTGACATAATTTTGGGTCCACCCTAGATGGAATCACTAGGGTCCATCATCCTAAATATGAAAAAGAAGTTTTTGACATTTTCCTACAAAAAAAAAAAAATAACACTCTAAGATGTTACATTGATTCCATATTAAATAACACCAAAAGGTGTAAAAGATATATCATAATTAATTCTTCAAGAAAGTCAAAATTCAATGCAAAACATGTAGAAGGAAGTTGACAAGATTATCACAGACAAAAGCAAAGAAGTTTCTCACCTCAAAAACCATAATGAAAAATTACTTACAGAGATCAAGAATTCCAAGGCCGAGAAGAAAAAACTAAAGAAAAAAAAGGAAAGTTCCAAGAGGAAACTAAATGAGAGTCTATCAAAGAAAGAAGAAGAAAAGTTGTGCTTAAAAAAACCTTAATAAAAAATTATTAGAACAAATTAGAGATTTAAAAGATGAGAAGCTTGAATGTCAAAATAAAGTCGACTTAGAAAATGAAGAATTCTTGTGCCACATAAATCGCAATCAAAATCTACTCACTCAAATTAAGAAAATTAATAATGAATAGGAATCATTGAAAAACAATCTAGAAGAACTTATCATGAAAGAAGCATCGAAGTCTTCAGACGTAACCGTCCAAATTGAAGAAAAGTGGAAGAATATTGATCTAATCAATATCACAACTCAAGATGATGACAAACCAGTGGAAGTAAAATCATAATTATGTGTTACAATTCAAACAATGGATATTTCAAGTGAGGATCTAAGGATTAACCAAGCGACTCCCATGCTTGAATAACATCAGATTCTTCAAGTAAATCAAGAAATTGACACAAACAAGATAAAGGGAAATTAGATCAAAATAACTCTTTATCTACACCCAAATCATAAAAGAAAACATATAGCTGATATAAAAATCCATATCACTCGGATCAGAGATAAGTGACTTATATTCCAAAGAAATTCGATGTCACCATAATTCAGTCTTACGATAATAGGTCATCTAAAATATCCAGTAACTGCAAGATTCCATAAAATATTGATTTAGGATGGTCAGATCCCTTCTTAGTTTGACAATTTTGTTTATCACTCAAAGGATCCTATCATATTTTATCATCAATGACAATTCGAAGAATTCCAAAATATATGCATAGATTACAAGATAATGATACAGACGACACGCCTTATCAACAATAATCTTTCAAGACAACATGTTTTTGAAGAGGAAGACAATGTTATGAATATAATTTATATAAAAATAATATTAATATTAACCATAAGAATGGTTAATTAAATAATGATTAGTATAGAAGAGGCATGTCTCTAAGGATATGACTATTTATGAAGGGGCACCTACCTAGGTATATGAGTGGACCCTCATTTGTAATCTCATATCTCATATAAATTCTTTTATACACTATTCAATATATATATTTCTATCCTCAATGGATGTCTTTGTATTCCAAATGTACTGAATATTATAATGAGTGCAAACTTTGTTTGTTACATAGAACTAGTAGAAGAGTCAGGATAGATAAGCCCAATGGTAGTGCAAGACAAAAAGACATGACTAATAAGGATCTTTGTGGATCTAAGGAAGCTTAATGATGCTTGTGTGAATGATATGTTACCCACCCCATTTATAGACGAGGTGTTGGAAAATTTAGGAGGACAATATGATTATTCATTTTATGACGGATTCATAAGCTATATCTTGGACATTGGGTTCCATGCTCCCTATGTGTTTTGTGACATGGAATAACTGCCTCTCATGGATTTTAACTCTAATGATTGTAGCGGAGACTAATGCCTGAGGGTTTTGGTCTAACAAAAATCGTAATTCCAACATGTGGTATTAGAGAAACAAGTCTCAAGTTCAAAACTCACCCAGCTCATGCTAGGGTGAGATTGTTGGACATTGGGTTCAACTCTACCTGTGTATATTGTGACATGGACTAACTGCTTCTCGTGGATTTTGACTCTAGCTATTGGAGTGGAGACTAATGCTTGCAGGTTTTTGTCTAATGGGAATCGTGATTCCAACACTATTATCATATTAGGATTGCATTGGAAGACAGACATAAGACTAACTTTGTGACATAATGTGGATACTTGTAGTATACGGTCACATCCTTTGGCATGAATAATGCACTTGCAACATTCTTGAGGGTTATGGTAGCAACATTAAAAAGTTTCATTCATAAGTTCCCAAAGGTGTATTTGGATGGCTAGACAATATTCAACCTTTTGAAGAAACATATTGATGTTTTGCTCTTAATGTTTGATAGATGTAGACAACTACAAATCTCATTAAAATTGAAAAAATGTATATTTTGCTCGCTACTGGGTATTATGTTGGGTCATGTGGTATGCAAGCAAGGCTTGTTGTTTGATCATTCAAATGTTTTTATAATAATGGATTTACCCCCACTTACCTCAATGCGAAAATTGTGCGCAACCTTATGTAATACAAGGTATTATAGGAAATTCATAAGGGGATATTGTTACACAGTAATTTGTCACCATTTGTCACCGTCCCTATTACCCCTTTCCCGTACTTTGGAGGACTCATTCTGGGACCTGTGAGCAGTGACATAACTTAAAAACACTTGCATTATGTTCCCTTAAGTATGGACTTCATGTGCCCTGAAGACACCTCCTGCAAAATATCCCTGAAAAGTGCCCTTTATCCACCAGCGCGGGTCCACAGTGTACTACCTGCGCCAATGAAGGAGATCCTCAAAAGAAGGCGCGCCCATTGGCGCTCTGTCTTAGAGTAACACCCGCGCCAACCAAGTTTGGAAAAGATTTTTAACAAATGCGCGCCCAGATGTTTTTTCCCTTCAAGTCATGAAGTCTTTTGAGGATAAAGCTGATCTTCTAGATGTCGAGATTCATCATCTATCCCTTACATATATCCACAGTGGCTTTTTGGAGATAATGCCAATCCATAATGGGCGTCTTGATGCATTGTATCTTCCTCCCCTTATCCATCTATAAAAGTCTGTCCTCATGCATTTGACAAGCTAGTTTTTGAGTAGTGGTGATAGTGCTAGTAGCAATAACGCTTGTCTTGAGTGATAGTAAGAGTCTTGGAGCATAGGGAGGTTATGCTGCCGGAAGTTTGAGCTGTGTATTCATAATCAAAGAGAGAGAAAGGTCTATTGCAAGACATATGTAGCTGCTCGCCCAGTCAGAGGAGAGATTCAATGTCAGAACTTTGGTTGTATTTTTCTCTGTTGATTATTCATTAATAAACGACTATCGTTATGGTTCCGATCTTATTGTCCATTATGATAATGTTTGATCTATATCTTTTCTGACCGATGTATAGTTGTATTTAGTGGATTTTGTGCTTGTATTCGCTTCGTTCTTTGCATGTGCAGGTATCCATTCGTGGAGATCGTGAGGATCGTGACCTGTCGGAGCAAGGGAACGAGAGTATCAACTCGTCTACGACACTAGCGTTGGACTCCAGGTTGGTTCTCATAATCCACTTTCGATTTGCAACTAGGAACTTGCATGGTAGCGTTAATTGATTGTTGCTAGACCCATTTTGGGCTAGTGGGATCGCCTCTATCCGCAGAGGGGATTTACCTCTCCAACAATTTGGTGACTCCACTGGGGAAGCCATTTGTTGTTTGATTCATAAACCTTGGACGGAGCCTGAAGCACTGCCAGGCAGCCTTCGAAACGCTATTGCTTTGCATTAGCGAAGTAGATCAACGCCACTTCAGTCAATCTCCGGTTTGGTTTACGAACCAAACAGCTTGGAGTTTGTCTTGCATTTTGGTTTTCTCTTGCTTGCTTGTGTAAATAAGCTTTCTGGGTTAGTTGTTAAGTTGCTTCTTGCTGTCTGATCTGTCTGAATGCTGTCGACCAGACCCTGGACTGCTTGATTTATGTTTTAAGCCAGCAAACTTTATTAGCGCGTTTTTCTACCTGATAGTCGTGCCAGTTGGCATAGGTTGCACAAAAGCAACTCGCGCTAATTCTTTAATAGCGCACGTTACAGGCTGACAATCACGCCAGTCCTGTGAGCTTGGCCAGTTTGTTTGTTGGAGGCTTTTTTAAACTCAGATTTCTTTCTTTTTACATCCTTTTCAGCTACTGGAGTGTGTCAGAACTCTGTTTGACTGGTTTTTTACCTTTATCCTTCGGGTGTTTGCCTTTTTCCATCGATCTTATATCCCAGCCTTAGAGCATCTAGTGGCTTTGTACACTGAGCCTTCCGTGGGAGTTTTTGGTTCTTTGATTGTCCAGTCAACTCTTTGGTTGTTTTCTGCACTTGTTTAGTGGTTGAAAAAACTTATTATTCTGTGCTTCGAGCAATTCACCTCTAGCTTGCTTGGATTTTGCTTGACTTCGTTTGAGGTCTTTGTGATCATCCTTGTTTTTGACAGTTTGTCTTGGTGTTTCAGACTTGGCTCTATTTGCATTGAGTGAAATTTGCCTGTTTACGCTTGTTAACATCTCTCAAGATTTGCTTAAGTGCATTATGCCATTTTAAAAGAAAAAAATGAACGATCTTTTTGCACTATATTAGTTAGCATTCCTCATTGTTATTGGCAATTAGTCACTTTTTAAGGAAAGGAAAAAAAAGTTTCATTTATTGCTATTAGCTGCATTAGGATCTTTGTTGATTGTTTGCTGATCATTTTGTTTGTTTGAAAATCTCAACTCTTCTGTAGTTAGCATTCATTGAACGGAATGATATATTTTGGCATATAGTTTGCATTTAGGAGATTCTGAGAGATCACATACGGTAGGACCTAAAAACTGAAACTTAATCGAAGATCAACTGTAAAACGAACTGAATGAATCTAACAACGCATTGGAACTTAACGCATACATTCTAGAGGTCTAGGCTAGAGACGTGTTCCGGCGTCGTTAAACCTAGTCACTATTGTTTCACATTACGGTTGGGTGATTCCTCCTCTTGTGACTCGATAGTGGTCTAGCACGGATTTGTGCTCCCACGTACCGTCGAGTATATGTGGAGACCCCACTAGGTTATCATCCTTTATCCACAGGAAGCCGTGTCTACCGCCTTACAAGCCGTAATGCACTGAACACAACATTCGGGAAGATTGACTGCCGTACGGGAAGTCCTTGGTTTTCATCTGATTGCCAAGGTGTATAAGCAGTTTTACGGATTGTTTGGTAAACCTTTTGCCTAGTTCTCCAGAGTAGTCACTTTTGATCCTTTTCAGACTCCTTAAAAGAAAAGGTGCCAGTGAGCGTCTTGTCACTTCGTGCTCATTAAACATTCGAAGGAGACTAGAGTCACCTTTTTGTCCTTTTCTCGACTCTTAAAACATGAAAAGGTCAAGTTCAGTTCCTTTGTCTTAAAATTTATTCGGCCATGATACACATTTACCCGGTTAGATTTTGTTTGCGTTAGTTTGAGTAGGGTCTTGTCTCGTTAGATTCCCTAGGATTTTGTGAAGTTTCATCCTGGCGGAATTACCAATTTCGTCTTCCAAGATACCGGTTGTGAGTGAAACTCTTTCTGTTGTTCCAAGTATACAACCGATTAGTTCTCGTGCTCCAGGCGACGAGACTTACGAGTTTCATTGGAACCCTATTTGGGAACCTTCTCAGGACGGTATCCCTTTTTGGGAATACACTTCTCCTCGTATTCCAGCCCCACCATTTTCTTCCGACATGGAGGATGTATCCCCTACTTCGACTGACGAGTCCGTTGCGACGAGCAGTGAAATTCCCACCGCAATGGAATCTACACTTGTTAGTAGCACTCCTACTACTGGGAGACTACCTCCAGGCTATAAAGCAATAAAGGATGTTATGTCCTCTGGAACTCCTTTTACGAGTTCTATTTGGTCACAACTCGCTTTTCCCACCACGGAGCCTTTTACTCCACAAAGTCGCAGTACGTCTGTTACCTCAATCACAACTGCTCCAACGGTATCTGTAGCTTCTTCGACTCCTATTTTCAGTCGTCCTTCGGCTTCTTTATTCGGAGTCTTCGATCCTACATCAAACGTCCCACCTGAGGGCCCATACGATCAGTATGTACCACATCTTGGTGGGCCTTTGCCGTCTCAACCGATTGTTGAGATTTCAGTTCCGCTGTCAATTGATTGGGGCTCCACCTCTTTTCATGGTGGCCAAATATCATCTGCGCAATCCCAAAGACCACCTCATCAAGACCAACAAGGGCAACCCTTCCAGGGAAACCCTTTTGCTTCTGGTGGTCCGTTTTTCACCTCTTATGCTCAACCTTCTGGTAACTCAGGTCAATCTTTTGTTCAACAAGCCCAACCTGGTATCCAGCAAGGTTGTCCTACTGGACAAATTGGTCAATCATATGTTAACCCAAACCAACCCAATGTCCAGTATGGTCCAATATCTGGACAAGCTACTCAACCACCTGGTCAGCCCGCCGTCCAGTATAATCAACCTTCTAGGCAAGTCGGTCAGCCTCAAACCCAATTAGGCCAACCAACTGCCCAGCCCACTCGGCCATCTGGTCCGTCAGGACAACCTTCAGCTGTGCAACAACAACTCCACTCCCAGCAGGTACAACCTTCTGGGCAGGTAGGCCAACTTCAATATCAACAAGGTCATCCTTCTGGCCAGATAGCCCAACCTACAGGACATCTTTCTGGCGCTGCTCAACCCAGTTTTTTGCCCCAAGCTAGACCCCAAACCCCATACGGTCTTCAAATGCAAGTTGGAGTTCAATCCCAACTAGTCTATCAAACTCAGCCTGTTTCTCAAACCCAGTTTGGAGTCCAGCCACCATATGTTTCCCAGCAACCTCAAGGGCAACCTTTGTTTGCCCCATATCAAAATTATCAACAACTGCAGGCCAATCCTTATCAGAATTATCCGTAATCATATGGTGCTCCTGCAGGACCATTTGGTAATCGATGGAACGCTGGGGGGCAGAACCCAAACCCCTACGGACAAAACCCTGTGGGGCCAAATCCGTCCGGACCAAGCCCTTGGGGGCAACCGCCAGTTGGTTGGAACCCTGGTGTTCCATCCCATCAACAGCCCCAGATGTCTTTCAATCCTCAGTTACCTTTCTTAGCGACTTTAGAATTACCGGATGTGTCCAAACTGACCAATGATCCTATTCTACATAATCCATATTGGCCTCCGGTTCCAATGAAAATTCCCGGTGACTGTCCAAAATTCGATGGTAAAGCTAATGAAGATCCACAAGCTCATGTCATGACTTATCACCTGTGGTGTTCATCCAATTCATGGCTTGATGATTCAATTCGGCTTCGCCTTTTTCAAAGGACTCTCACTGGCTCTACAGCTAAGTGGTATATTGAGCTCAATCATGGATCCTTTCAGGATTTCAACTCGTTGGCTATGGCATTCCTCACTCATTTTCAGTTGCCCATTCGATATGAAACGGGTACACACCTCCTGACATCCTTAAGACAGACAACGGCCACGCATATCTCTGATCACATTCATGAATGGAGACGGCGTAGACGTATGATCAAATTTTGGATTCCCGACCAACTTCTTACCGATTGGTTTACGACTTCGTTCGTTCCTCCAATAGCTCGGGACATTGCCATGGGGGCGTGTGTCACTGAAGAGCAAGCTATCGTGCGCGCTCAATACCTTGACTTGGTTTATTCTCAGTCAGGTACATTGTATGATTATCTGCCTGACGCCCCAAGACCAGGAACATCCAAAGCCCTGCCAACACCAACTGTTGACTGTATTATTGGTTCTGTTAATTCGTCCTCGAAGAAAAATTCCGCGAACCCTGGGAAGCAAAAATCAAGTGCTTCGAATGAACCCACTTCTCAGGTAACACCCGCTTCGAATATTACTTCTGAGGTCAATGCCGTCCAGTCCACCACGACAGGCAAAGCCTTGAAAGAAAAGAAGAAAGGGAAAGTGAAGAATAAGCTAGATCAACCTAAACAGGACTCCCCTAAACCTCCGCCTGAGGAAGGTGCCAAGCACAAACCCAAGTATCCTTGTCTTATCTGTGATGAAGATCACTATACCAAACACTGCCCTAGGCGGTTCGAAGTTAGTCGTTTGTTGAAAGGCGCTCTCGGGACTCTTGCGGTGCTCAAAGAACCCTTTCCCTCACAACAAACTCAAATGGTGGCTGACCCCTCTCAACCTCCCTCTTCCTTCGGTTCTCAAGTGTTTAAGGCTGGAACAATACCTGTCAATATCAGTACTCGAACAAAAGATTATCCGTCATTTGCCGGGAAAGAGCCTGAGGTCCCCTCTAGTGCTCCTCCGTTCAGTTCAGGCCCGCTCCACATCGAGAGACCTAGTACTGAGACGCCTATTCGACCCCCTCCAAAAGGAGTACTCCGGAAATCTTCTTACAACCCAAATGCTCGTGCTGCATAGCACTACAATATTGTTGAGGACTTAGCTCAGAATCCATCGGCTATGTCTGCTTTAGAAGTTCTCCAGAGCTGCCCTTCTCAGAGGAAGTCCTTGCTATCCGCTATCGGTGGCATAGATCCGGCCGACTCGGATTTAATTACTTTTGACTTGGAACGCCATACGCAGAGACTGCCTCCCCAAATCGCATACCTTATATAGGTTATTATTGATTCCAAAATGATTCATCGTACAGTCATTGATGAAGGTGCTTCTACTTGCATCATGTCTGTTGCCTGTTGGAAAGCTATTGGATCTCCGACGCTGAGCCAGTCTCCCACAACCTTGGAAGCTTTTGATGGAAGAGCATCCCGTCCTTATGGTATACTCCAACGTTTGCCCATCTCTTTGCAAGGGAAGATGGTAGAAATGGAAGTTGAAGTCGTTTATGCCCCATTGGCGTGGCACCCCTTGCCTGCTGAGGGTCGGCTGCAGGTTGATCTCTACGAGCTATAGGAGATATGCCGGCTGGTCGCTCTGGGCCTAAATCTGCAAGTACATATGACTGTTATCAGAACATAAATGTATTAAAAAAAAAATGAAAATACATAAAACATCAAAAAATGAAGAAATCATACCCAGCTCCTCTTCCCATTCCTCTTACTCTGGCAGTGGGAGGTCTGGGTCTCCCATGAAGTTAGTTCCCACGTATGGCCAATCCTCCACTACGATCAGCTGACGATGGAGCCAGATGAAGAACTCGGGCCGCCAAGACATCTGCTGGCCCCCTCCTCCTCTGGGCATCAATGCTGCCCAGCGTGCCATCCTAGGCTCCCATGGCAATGGATCAGCCACTACAGCTCCCTGCATCTGAAAGAGGGGTAATTGTTCCAAGAAGAAAGACACCACTATCGAGCCATACCCGAACTGTTTCACTTCCCCGCGCTTACACTTTGTGAGCTGCCTTTTGATGTTGGTAGTCATTGCTGTAGCCCAGTCAAATATGGTGGGGCTAAGGCATTCTGTCACTAGTAACAGATGATTCTTGCTTGCCTCATGGGGCGCCTGTACCCCAGCTGCACGCATGATGGTGAACAATATCACCTTAAGAGCCAAATCCTGGATGGTGGCGATATCCACCTTAGCACTGTTTCTCCCAAACTGTGCTTCTGGACACACTCGGTCCTTCACCTCACCCATCTTCTCTCTGGAAGGCCTACTTCCGGTCAAAATGGGGCTCGCCCCTCTCCGTGATAGCCCAGTAATGAAATACACATCAGACACGTCCAGCTCTAAGGTTTGGTCCCGTAAGCGAAATACTTGGTCATCCACATCCCAAGCATCCACTATGAACTGCAATAACTCAGGCTGAGCTCGCAGATAAGGCGTGAGGAAGAACTTCTTGAGACCACAATCCCTCAGAGCGTTCATGCATCCCTCATCCTCGATGGCCAAGGCATCTACAACATCATGTTCACGTTCTTTCCATTCCACCACCATTCTTGCTTGTTTCCTGCACCCACAAGGATGAATAAGTCATTATTGGAACAATGATAAGCTTACAAACCAACCAAATTTTAAAAATAATGATGAAATTTAGGGTAAAATTTAGTTCGCGCGGTTGGCGCGACTGTTTCTAAAACAGTCGCGCCAATGGCGCGGCACCTTGGGGTAAATCACCCCATTGGCGCGGACCCGTGCCGGATACCCGCGCCAACGGGGCGCGGCCCTAAATTTCAAATTCCTCCTTGCAGAGGTTCAATCAGCAGACAAAATGCATAAAAAAGGAATGGAAATAAAGCTAAGGACAAGACCTCTTACCTGCTCCAGACGGCGGCTCGATTGCTTTCCTGGATTGATCACAATCGACGGTTGAAGTTTGCACCCAAAACCCTCCAATGGTAAACTCACAAGGTGAAAAGTAAAAAGTGAATTTGTTTTTTACCATTTCGCTATTTTATAGCATTTTTTGACCTAAAATGCATTAAAACTATTCTTTTTTTTGGGTATTTTTGAATATATTTATATCAAAATGGGTTTTACGCTATTTTTGGCATGATGACAGGTGTTGGTGCAACTCAAGCGACGAAACGAGCTCCTTTTTTCTACTTTTTCAAGCTCGGTAAAACATGTGAAAAGGTTACTTTGAGGTCCGATTTCAGCTCTTTTCTGACCATTTAAAGACGAAAAGATTGCCGAGTTGCTCCTCTTGACTCGTTAAATGTTAATAAGAGGCGGTCGTTTTAAGTTCTTTTTGTTGACCGTTAAAACATAAAAAGATTACTGGGTTTTTGTCGTTTCAGACTCGTTAATGGTTACGAAACGACATGGTTTTGATCGCTTTTTTACTTTTTCAGGTCGAAATCACTATTTATGAAAAGTACTCCTCGATCGTAATGGTTGGGCATTTCTTTCGAGCATTGTTTTATACTTTTTCGGGCTCGAGAGACACAACTTTACGAAAAAGGACACCCATGGAGTTTCCTTTTCTGCTGACTTTTCAAACTCTCTAAACATGAAAAGATACCGAGTTCTTCCTTTGTCAGACTCGTTAAAACCTGATGACATCGGATTCTGTCGAAATGACGCACCACAAGCATATGCTATCCCCATCAAGCTTGTTAAAAATAATTGGGGTACTCGCCAGAAATGGCGGGGGAAAAATGGAACCATAATTATTGTCGTGTCGGCAGTATGTCGCTCTTGAACATGGCACTTGTCTGCTTTCGTGTCTGGGTGGGAGTATCTCATCTCATTTTTCACTTGCCTCCGTGGATTTGGATAATCCTGTTTGACCTCTCTTCTGCTCATTGCCTCGTCACCATGACCTCTGATCCATTGATGTCAAATACTACCAATTCCACTATCGTGCCGTCGATATGTTCAAGAGAAGTTGACCTCTGCAGAAAAACAACCTACCTCTGATAGCTCACATAATCCTGATTCACAGCATTATCTCTCTGTCTCGTGTCGATGATGTGGGAAACATCATGGCCCACCTTCGATCAAGGTCACTTCCTGTCGACTTCAGATCATTATCTAGGACGCTGATCTAGAGACTCCCTTTCGGTGCCTTGGAGCCTGCATGCTTCAATGGCAGGTTCTTCGTGTTTAACGTGAGGTTTTCATCATTGGCCTCCGATCGAATGATTCTACAGGTGTTCGACACCAGATCACTAATTCGCACGCCGTAGATTGTACCTATAGTACCTTGAGGGCCTTTGTCATTATTGGTGGTACCTCTCGCGTCTGTTAACAATTTTCATTATTGACTGGTAATCAGACGATGTTCATGCATGTTCGACTTCAGCTCATATATTCGCATGCTTGAACTTGTACTTTTGTTCGGGTCGAGATGGAGCGCAAGACCCTATATTTTGTCTGTTGTAATCCAGGCGTGATTCTTGTTACATGACTCATTCACTGGGTGGCTGTGACCATACCTGAGTCTATTCATTGATCCTAACCAGATGGCTGCGACCATACTATGGATCTAGATTATTGTGTACTCTCTTATGGATGGCTGCGACCATACCACATATATCATGTACTTGAGCTATCAGTTGTATCTCTCGATGCAGATTCTCGGCGGCAGCTACATGTGTTCTTGTAAAGCATTTCACCCCTCTCTCTCTTGGGCCTCATGCTTTAGGGGGCATCTGTTACACAGTAATTTGTCACCATTGGTCACCGTCCCTGTTACCCCTTTCCCGTACTTTGGAGGACTCATTCCAGGACCTGTGAGCAGTGACATAACTTAAAAACACTTGCATTATGTTCCCCTAAGTATGGACTTCATGTGCCCTGAAGACACCTCCTGCAAAATATCCCTGAAAAGTGCCCTTTTTCCACCAGCGCGGGTCCACAGTGTACTACCCGTGCCAATGAAGGAGATCCTCAAAAGAAGGCGTGCCCATTGGCACTCTGTCTTAGAGTAACACCCGCGCCAACCAAGTTTGGAAAATATTTTTAACAAATGCGCGCTCAGATGTTTTTTCCCTTCAAGTCATGAAGTCTTCTGAGGATAAAGCTGATCTTCTAGATGTCGAGATTCATCATCTATCCCTTACATATATCCACAACGGCTTTTTGGAGATAATGCCAATCCATAATGGGCGTCTTGATGCATTGTATCTTCCTCCCCTTCTCCATCTATAAAAGTCTGTCCTCATGCATTTGACAAGCTAGTTTTTGAGTAGTGGTGATAGTGCTAGTAGCGATAACGCTTGTCTTGAGTGATAGTAAGAGTCTTGGAGCATAGGGAGGTTATGCTGCCGGAAGTCTGAGCTGTGTATTCATAATCAAGGAGAGAGAAAGGTCTATTGCAAGACATATGTAGCTGCTCACCCAGTCAGAGGAGAGATTCAACGTCAGAACTTTGGTTGTATTTTTCTCTGTTGATTATTCATTAATAAACGACTATCGTTATGGTTCCGATCTTATTGTCCATTATGATAATGTTTGATCTATATCTTTTCTGACCGATGTATAGTTGTATTTAGTGGATTTTATTCTTGTATTCACTTCGTTCTTTGCATGTGCAGGTATCCATTCGCGGAGATCGTGAGGATCGTGACCTGTCGGAGCAAGGGAACGAGAGTATCAACTTGTCCACGACACTAGCGTTGGACTCCAGGTTGGTTCTCATAATCCACTTTCGATTTGCAACTAGGAACTTGCATGGTAGCGTTAATTGATTATTGCTAGACCCATTTTGGGCTAGTGGGATCGCCTCTGTCCGCAGAGGGGATTTACCTCTCCAACAGATATGTCTGGATTTCATCGCCCTTAGAAAGGTTGTTGAAAAATGAGGTTAAATTTCAATGGGATTAAGAGCTTCATCAAGCTTCAGACACCTTAAAGGAAAAGTTGGTTACTGCATAGATTTTGGTTTTTCCAGATTGGGGAAAGGAGTTTCACATTCATGTGGATGTATCTTCCATATATTTGGGTGCATTTTTAGCTCAACTAGGAGAAGGGGACATAGATCACCCCATTACATTTGATAGTAGGAAATTATCAAATTCTGAACATAACTATGCCACTTTAGGTTGAGAAGGCTTGGAAATGGTATATGTGCTGCAAAAGTTTAGACACAACCTTCTTGGGTCACACATCAATATGTATGCTAACCATTCTGTGTTGAGGTACCTAGTCAATGAGCTATTGTTGGGGACAAGAATGTGTAGGTGGCTACTACTCTTCCAAGAATATGACTTTAAGGTGGTTGTAAAGCTAGGGAGTCCTAATGTAGGACTAGATCATTTATTGTGTATTTTAATTGAAGAAGATGTAGGTGACCTCAATGCAAATATACCATATTTACATATTTTCACGGTAAACATGGTTGATGATTACTATACAAAAATTGTCCAATTCCTTAGCACAGGACTAGCCCTAGGATAATATACAATAGTGTAGAAGAAATGATTTGTGGTGAAGTCTACATATTATTAACTCATAGTAGATTTCATATACAGACTAGGTGCAGATGGAATACCTTTTCATAGTGTTTTAGAGCATGGGAGGCCTTTGATACTATTGAAAGCACATGAAGGAGTATAGGAGGACACTATGCAGGAAAAAATTCTACACAAAATTTCATGCATGTAGGACTTTAGTGGCCAGCTATTCACATGGATGCTAAGGAATGTTTTCAGAGTTGCGACATATGTCATCAAGTTGGGAAACCATCCAAAAGGGATGAAATTCCCTTATTCCAAAAGGTGACACTACAAGAATTTGATAAATGGGAAGTATAATTTATTGGACCTATCAACCCACCAGAAAAAAAATCAGGATCTAGATATATAATAACTGCGACAGATTACCTTACCAAGTGAGATCAAGCAAAACCTGTCAAAGATTGCACCATAGAAACAATAACACAATTTCTATTTGAGAATGAGGTTACAAGTTTTAGATGTACCAAAATAATTACGAGCAGTCAAGGAACTCACTTCTTAAATAAGACAATTATTTCCTTAACCGAAGAATTTCAAGTTTACATCAAAAGAGAACACCCTATCATCCTTGGGTTGATGAAACTATCGAAGATTTCAACCAGATCCTAGAAAATACTCTGACAAAAGTATGCAATGTAAATCATGATGATTGGGATCTAACAATTGAAAGAATCATATGGGCTTACCAAACCACATGTAATAATTTGATGGGGTAGACACATTTTATACTAGTATACAAACAAGAAGAAATAATGCCTATGGAGTTTATAGTGCTATGTTTTCACATTACTGCATTAGAAAACTTGACTAAGTTTGGCGCAGTAGAGAAGAGACTGTTAGAATTGCTGCAATTAGAGGAAGACCACACATTAGCAGGATTTCACCAAAATGGCCAAAAAGCACGCAAGAAATATTTGCATGATAGGTATATAAATCAAAAGGAATTTCAGCTAGGTGTTTGGGTTTTGCTATATGACAAAAAAAATTGAAGCATCTTGGAAACTTTCAAATGCATTGGTTAGGCGCGAACGTGATCAAGTCTGTAACAGAACCAGAAGTTATTTATTTGGAAAAAATAAATGGGGATCCAATAGAAGGTTTTGTCAATGGGTTTTAGCTGAAACTATATAGGCGTTGCTGACCTCCTACACAGTGTTTGAAAATACATGTGTTATATATATAAATTCATACTCTGTTATTGTAATTTTGTGTCTATAGTGAGGATTTTTGGGGATGGTATTTGAAAGATATAGTTAAGATATTACATATCTACAATTGTAATGATGATTTGGCTTGATAATGATAAGAGAAGAATGTTGTAAGGAGATTCATTATGCAATGTGTGTGTATATGTGTGTGATTGTGTGTCTATTTTAAATTTTTGAATTCCTGTGTCGAGTTCCAGTGTAATGTGCTTTATTCATTTCATGTGCAAAGGTTCTTTAACCAATATTTAATGGTTAACGGTTATCAAAATACATTTAACTAGTATAATTCATGTTATTCCCATATAAACCCCAACCATCCCACCTAAGTCATGGAAGTGCTTTGGGTGGGACTTTATTTCCTTGCAAAAGATCGAAAATGTCAACACTAAGCTATAGTATAATGGAAACATTTGTTGGTACCTAAGGAAGAGTTTTGTCTTTCTGTAATAATTTTTTTCCAACAGATGGTTCCATTGTTGGGACCCAAAAACTAATTGGGGTTTTGGATAATGGTGACTAGAATCCTCAAGAGCATCATTCGGGAATGGTGGCAAGAGAAGTATGATTCTTTTATTTATCAATAGGGTCAATTGCAGTAGAAAAAATAGAATGGGTCCAAGACAAGATCCTTTTTGTTGAACTTTCATATGACCAATACAAGATATTTTAGGATGAGGCCCATGAGAATTTGTGCTAGTGGTTGAGTAGGTTGCGGTGACCTTTGAGAGATCTAAGTTTTGCTCTTATTTATAGAAATTTGACTACAACAAATCTAGTCAAATTACACCAGATGGATCATGAGCTTTCTAGAGCCATTGAATTTTGGGTACGAGCCACTTTGGAGGCATATATCATTGAATTTTCTACAAGAATCACCTGTCATTCTCCAAAGCAGAAGAAATATTCATATTTGGATTAAGAGGGAAGCTGTTGAAAGAGATCCCCTCATGGATTAAGGTTTTGGTGGTAGAATAAAGAATATTACCGTTTCCTCCATCTAATACGGCAACTTCAAATCCTCATACTGGGGGGGGGGGATCTTGGGGGAGACAATGACTGGTTGTGGAAACTGAGAAAGAGTTACAATGGACAGGGAGGAGATGTGGAATATGTGATATTTTAGGGAAATGAGGAGGCCGTGTATGTCTAATGAATGGAGCAAGTGAAATATGCAAGAGATTCAAAGAAGATGAAGGGAATTGGAGCAGATAGGAGAAGTGTTGGCCAGCCTTGAGATGCAGAAAGGATAATTGAAAGGAGATGCAAGCTCTAGTGGAGGAAGAGGAGCTAGAGGAAGTGAAGAGGGAGAAAATATTCAAGGTTATAATGTTTAGCATGAATTAGGTGAAACCCCAACACCAAGACCAAAAGTTACAGAGACTGATCCTAGTACCCTTGCAAATGAAGAGATGAATTTCATGATGCGTAGGATATTCTATGAAGATCATCTCATCCCCTAAATCAATATTCCACGAGGTAGAAACTTGGTCAGGCCTCCTCCATCCCTTCCCCTGGTGCTCTACTCTAATTCGATAAGGTTCCTTCCTAAACTCATTAAAACTTCGAAGTTTTGCAAGGTAGATATAGGTAGAAACTCTTTTATTAGTGGTCAACAAAATTTGGGTAATTTTTCCCAACCTCGTTTTGAAGGATTTGTTTTAGTTACTTCTACCATTGTTCCAATGGTTGAAAATGTTGTTGGTTCTTTTACTTGCTACCCTAAATTTCATGGTCGGGGTGATGAAGACATTGAGAAACATTGGTATTTGTGTTAGCACTTATGGAGATCTAGAGGGACTATGAATGTGACCAAGCTAGCTAAATTTCAAACCACATTAAGCGATTGATCTCTTAAATGGTTATGCCAAATATTCCAAATATGACCACAGATGAATTAAGTGAAGAGTTTATCAAAGAGTTCAAACTACCTCAGACAAAAGTAGTAGGGTCTAACAAAGTTGTGAGATATTAAGCAAAGAGAAGGGAAGTCTGCATGGGAATGTCTGCAAAAATTTAAGGTTTTTCTGAGGAAGTTAACTCATATCATCGATTCTGATTTTAAGAAGGAATGGTTCATTCAAGCTATATTTCCTTTAACAAGGATACCTTTATTATCACAAAAGACTAATAATTTGTAGAAATACTTAGAAAAATAAATGAATATTGAAGCTATGGTGGGATATCCTAGTCATTTTAGACCCAATCCTACTTCCATTGATCCTACCGTGAACAACTTGAAAAAAATATTGTTGTTTTGATTGAGAGATTGAAATAGGTGAGCACTACAAGACTTGCTCGTCCTTAGGTCTGGTGTATAAATTACCATACAGAGGGACATCATATTACAGAATGTTCGAGTTTGCAAGGGATATGACTCTAATGTTCTGTTAGGACCCCCTCCTCCACATACAAGGACTTTAGGAGGATTTTCGCAAGTGTCAATGAGAGTTCCTTTTTAGGGACATACTCAGTACCATGCATTCCCAAACTAGCAAGGTACATATTCAAGTGAGTATTTTGAGATATGTCAGCCTTATGGTAATTCATCTCAGTTGTGTCCTAAATTATAGAAGTATTAAAATGTGCCCAATTCTATTTTCTGCAAGTTCTATAGCTCTCCCATGCATAATATTGGATAGTGTAAATCCTTCGATGCTCTAGATGATTGAATAGACCATATTGTGTTCCGATTGAATTATTTTACTTATGGAAGAGGAGGTGCAGCTTATAAAGAGGGAATAACTAGAGGTAGATGTGTTGGAATTATGGCTCATGGGTTGTCCTTAATGTCAACCTAATAGTTTGTTGTATGTCTTCATGGATTGTATTGCTTGTTTATTCATCATTACAGTTAGCAGTTGCATGAAAAGGCATGAATGCATGGTTGATATGCAGTGCAAGATTGATATGTGTCAACTTACACGTGACCACATGAAGGATTTTTTTTTTTATACAGGAAGAGATGGTTACAGAGGTTTGTAAAATGTTGTAAAGTAGGTGGCAGAAGTGTGGCAAAGTTCTATATTAAGAGGAATTGTGTTTCCCTAGTTTAAGCCTCATCCGCACGAAGGAAGGGTCAACGATGCGACTAGAAGGTTGAAAATTCTGGGAAGGCTTGTTAACAGGGTGGTTGGGAAGGTTTGAAATGAAGTTTCTCTCCATAGTTTGTGCGTCCATGCCTCCAGATGGTAAAAAAAAAAAAAAACAAGAGCAAAACAAAGGTTTCACTAATGGAGTCTGTGTGTAAGGATGGTATTTATTTGGTCAACCGATTAGAAAATTAAAACTAATGTAAATGCCTATGGTATTGAGAGGATAAAATGCTATAAATAGAGGAGAAAGGAGGACCATTATGTGTGAATTTTATGGGTTCTTTGTGATGAATTGAGTTGGAATTGGTTTGCACGGAGGCACATGCAAGAGATTCAAATATTAAGGATTTGAACATATGGAGCTAATGCAAAGAAAAAATATGATGTATCTCCTTATCTATTAAATGTATTTGTTTAAGGCTTGCAAAGATTTTATTTCATGAGATGTAGTTATGGATTCTCACTTGTGCAAGTGTAATGGAGGATCAAATTTATTGATGGGAAATCTGAGTAGGAACAGTGGTGTGAATTAGTCTATATACTCATTGGTTCGATTTCAGGTTAAGTGAATCAAACTAATTGAAGGGTAGAGATTCATAATATTTGGATTAAATGGAAATGTTTATGTTTGTATATCTATTGAAAAAAGGCTTGTATATTTGAAAAATACTTATGATGCAGCTTGTCTCTTGTTAGAACCAGTGAAGTTGACATTGTTGTCGCAAGAGTAAACGTATTGAGTAGGATAAAAATGATCTTTTCTTGAAAATGATAGAAGTATCATGTATTATTGACTTTAGATCAGTCTCTTGATGGTGAAGAGACTTTTTATTTGTTCACATGTTGGCCTAGAATTGGTTTATGCTACAGTGACACATGTGTTTGGAAAATAATCAAATACTTGACTTGGTGACTATGAAAAAGGTTGAAAATATATATATATATATATATATATATATATATATATATATATATATATATATATATATATATATATATATATATATATATCTGTTTTTTATTGTCTTCTATATGAAGTTAGTTGTCCTTTAGTCTGATGAGCATGATGATGATTAGTGAAGTATTATAACCACCCCTCCCACATTTACCCAATTTCATCGGCTTACTAGGGTAAACATGAGACAGAGAGCTACTAAAATGACCGAACCTCCTAGGTCCCATTAAGGAAGTGGGGTCAACTATTGATGACAAACTGACCATTCACAACAACTTATAGGGACTATAGGACACTCAAGGACTGTGAAACCATCCCAAGTGGCCAAGCCTTGAGATGGACCCCTCCTTCTCTACCATAGGCCCCAAACAACACCCAAAGCAATGCCTCCATGTGGTTGGAAGCCTCCAATTGCATGCATAAGCCTACATCCATGTGGCTGCAACCCAAAATTTCCAGTTAGGAGAATTCTGTCTTGGATTGTGAGCCTAAATTCCATGTCAAACTCTAGGCCACTACCCAAAACTTCTTGTAACTTCTCAGATACATAAATTACATGAAAACAAAGCTAAAAATTCAAACTTGAGTCAGAGACTTGACCTAACCAAGCCTAACCATGACATCCATTTCATCAAACATATTGAAAAATGTAATCTATAGGTCATGAATGCATACTTGAAAATAGGGTCTGATACTTATATGAGAATCATCAAGAAGTTATAATTCCCTCTCATAATAGATGCAATAAAACTCATTATCTAATGCATTCATTAACCATTCATAAAAAAATCAAACATATCAAGAGTAATAACTAGAAACTATTATGAAACCATGCATATAACTAGAATAATAAACATGATATAACATCTACCAAAGAAACATAATAGCAAGTACAATTAAACATAAAATACAAGAGGAATAGAGCTCTTATTAACATATGCAAAATCCAACCAAGTCAGGGACTTCCACGTATTACCGAACCATAGATTTAGCTAAACAAAATCTTTCTTTCAACCAATCACCCCCATGCCATATTCCAAGGATGAATGTGGGACTCAAGACAAAAAAAACTAGGGCTTCCCAAAGATTAAACCACTTGGACCCTCAATATTTAACGTAATCTCGCCAAAACCGGTTAAGGGATTCGTAGGCCCAAAGCAAGCAAATAAACAACCAAGCTTTACCATAATACCTAGTCAAGGGATTAATAGGCCCAAAATAATATTGGATGCCTTAGAATTTCTTCACCAATACCTTGAAGAATTTTCTCGTCTCCACCCTCAGGCTTTACCGCAATCCCGCCAAAACCGGTCAAGGGATTCCTAGGTCATTGGGAATTTTCTTGAGACCACCTACGTGATTCCAAAACCATCGGTCAATATAAAGTTCAACCAAATGTATAGCCCCATCACACCATGGCTATCTGTAAATGGAAAGGCAAGGCTGAAACCATTGTCACACCTGGCAAAACCCATCTGAATGAAAACAAGAGAACCAAATACACACATGCATGTACCATGAATTCATAAACCAGCTAGGAAATCAAACATGCAACCTATTACCTACAAGTATTAATGTTGAAGCTACTTGATCTAACCTTTTCTTTCTTTCCCTTACATTCCTTTGCTTTCATGTCCTTCCTTTTCTTTCCTTTTTCCAATGCTAGAGTGCTCTAAGTGTGTAATAGTATGAGAGAATAGTGAGTGCTCCAAGTTGAAGTTAGAAAAAAGGTTCAACTGAAAAATCAATGAACTGATCCTTAGAAGCCTTTTTATTATTGAGGCCTTTATTATCTTCAATTTCCTCTATTTTTCCTTTAATTTCCTCTCATGCAACTCTGTGACCCTTTATCTCCCTTTTCTCATATTTTCTTTTATTTTCATAAATAAAATGCCAAATAATGCCTATTTTCCTTTTCAATTACTTTTACAGTTTCCTCTTAGCCATAATAAACCAAATGAAAACCCACTAGAATGTTTTACCCAACATTTAGCTTGGATTATGTGTCCCATGACCAGGGTCTTGTTTTTCCTTTATTAACTTTTATTAGATGAAATTTTAACCTTGGGCTGTTACAAAACCATCCCCCTTAGGGGAACACCGTCCTTGTTGTTTGATGACACCTGTGACTAGAAAGACCACTGAAAAACAAAACATATTATCCATGGAGCTTTATAACTTAGGTCAATGCAACAATTATAATGAAAAACCTGCTGAAAAGAAAAACCAACATGGCAACCATACTTCTTCTTGGAGATTTATAACACAAATCATTGTGGTATTTACAATAACACCCATACATAAATATGTAGATATACAAAAACTCCTTTGCCTCAATTAGAAAATAATGAAGGATACATAGCCCACATCTTATCAGCCATCTCCCAGGTAGCTTCATCAGGACCAAAGTTCTTCCACTGCACTTTAACTTGCTCAATTGCTCAGTTTTGGAGCACGAGCTATTTCTATTGCAATATGCATTGAGGTTCTAGCTGGAATTATCCTTTTATTTCCACCTACAATACAAACCATTCAATCACATGATCAACATCCTTTACACACTTCTTAAGCATTGAAACATGGAAAACATCATGTAATTTCATTATTGGTGGCAATGAAAGTATGTAGGCCACTGCTCCAATCCTCTAAGGGATCTCAAAGGCCTGCAATACTGAGGTACCAACTTGGCACATGACCCAATCCTTAAGGAGCCCCTCTTGGGTTTGATGCACAAGTATACATGCTCCCCAACCTGAAACTCCTTAAATGCCCTATTTTTATCTTCATAACTCTTTTGTCGATCCCGTGTTACCTTTAGATTTTTCTTGATAACCTGCATTTCTTATTCCATTTCTGCCAACATGTATGGTCCTATAAGTACCATGTTCAGTGGATCACTCTAACTGATATGTGTATTACAACTCCGACCATAAAGTGCCTCAAACAGACTCATCCTCAGTGACTCTAGATACCTATTGTTGTAACCAAACTCAACCAATGGAAGATACTCCTCCCACCTCCTTTCTTGGTGCATAACATACATTCTCGACATGTCCTCCAAAATCATGTTAACCCTCTTTTTCTATCCATCTGTCTGTGGATGATAAGTTGTGTTGAAAGACCTAAACCTCCAAACAACTCCTTCCAAAACATAAAAGTGAATTTGACATCTCTTTCTGATATAATCTTCCTACGAATACCATTCAGTCTCACTATCTCCTTCATGAATACCTTAGCTACCTAATTAGCCAAATAAGTAGACTTAACCACTATGAAGTGAGCTACCTTAGTCAACCTCTCAACCATAACCATGATGGAATCATGTTGTCTAGATGTTCTCAGCAAACCTATAATGAAATCCATGGAAATGACCTCCCATTTCCATTTGAGAATTAGAATCAACTATAGTAAACCATCTGGATGCTTGCATTCTGCCTTTACCTATTGACAATCCAAACACCTTGCGATGATTCAACTCAACTACCTCTTTCTTTAGATTTGGCTAATAGTAGAATTTCTTCACATATATTAATGTCTTTTGATATCTTGGGTGACCTGAATGTTTGGTGTATGGACCTTATATTAGGTGGGTGGACCTAACTATGGTTTTGTGTGTCGTTTTCACACATGGTTTTAGGCATGATGGTTTTCTTCCCATGGTATTTTGTAGGTCTGGTCAAGGGAACTATGATTATGTTCTAATATAGGGTTAATGGATTGGGGTTTATGGATGCTTTGGAATGTATACATATGTATTGTAACATTGAAAGTTATATAATGAAAAATTAATCTGGTAGTGCCAATTTTGGGATACAAAGTAAAATCTCTATGTATATCTATTTTATGTTTTATGCTCTTGCCATTGTTTATTTTCTGTTTCTAGAATTCATATGCAGGTAATTTTTGCATAGGGTTAAAACCTACGTTTGGAATCTGAGTTGTTTTGGCTTCAAGGGGATGCCTTTGCTGCTGAGGGGTTTTGCTCGAGCCTGTGGTAGACCCTGTTCAGTGGGAGATCTGCAAGATTGATTCTTGTGGTGAAAGAAGATGGCAAGCAGTGGAAAGATAGAGATCAAGAAGTGTAATGGTTAGATTTTTGAGTTGTGGAAAAACATGAGATGGAGTATCGGCTGATGGATAAAGATCAGTGGATCACGGTAGATCTAGATACTAAACTAACAACAATGTCAGCTGAAGACTAGGCGAAGTTGGATCAGAAGGAAAAAAAGCATGATACGATTGTGTATATGAGATTCAGTATAGTTGAATGTATCAGGGGAAGCTTTGGTGAAGGCTTTAGGGGGCAGTTTAGGGACTTTGTACCAATCTAAGTCTCTAGTGAATAAATTGTTCCCACTGAAAAAAATGTATAACTCGAGGATGAAGGATGGATACACGGTGACAAAGCATCTGAACGCCTTTAATACTGTGGTAAGCCAGTTGTTATCTGTTGGTATACAAATTTCAGATGAAAATAAGTGCATCAGTTGGTTGTGTTCTCTACCAGATTCGTGGGATAGTCTGGTTGTTGCAATAGATAGCAACTCGATTGCCTTGCAGTTTGATGAAATAGTCTCATCCTTGGTGTTGGAGGAGATGAGACGAAAAAATATGGAGGGTTAGAATGGTAATTCCTTGTTTGTATGAGGATGATCCCATAACATAAACAAAATAAATCCTTGAGTGGGAGATCTAAGTCTCCGGGAAAACCTACAAAGGTGTGTTGGAAATGCGGAAAGGAAAGGAACTTAAAAAATGACTGTAGATCTAAATCTCCTAAGAAAGGAAAGGGATCTGATGATGCTCCTTCCATAGAGGCTAAAACTACCTCAGATGAAGGTGGGGATGTGTACTTGGCTTCTTCTTCAAGTACACATGTATATCATGAGGCATGGTTGATTGACTCAGGTGCATCCATTGACTTCACTCCCCATAGTGAGTGGTTTTGCAAGTATGATAAATATGATGGTGGTGATGTATTATTAGGGGATGACAGGAAGGCTTGGATCATCGGTCGTGGAAAAGTCAATTTGAAGTTGCAAGGGGGAAGGACTAGAACACTTTCGAGTGTTCTGCATATTCCTGCATTGGCTAGAAATTTGATTTTTGTAAGCACGCTGGATGATGTAGGTGTAAAAATAGTGTTCAAAAAATATATTTGCAATATGGTTCAGGGAGCACTGGTATTGATGTAGGGAGTTCATATTGGAACTATGTACAAGCTTCAGGGCAACGTTTTTATTGATGGGTGTAACAGTTCTATGGTTCCTGAAAGTGGAGTAGAAAATCTAGTGGTCTCTAGAGGAAAGAACATGCTATGGCTGTTGGGTTGTGTTATATTCTTTCCATGACTAATCACCCTAGTTAACGAGGGGGCTAGAAGGGGGGTGGAGCCACCCTTCATTGTGCCGATTGTGCAGCGAGGGGGTCACAGGGGGTTTGACGGGGGCGTGTAGCCCCCCTCTACGGGGTCTAGCGCAGCGCCCCTAGGAAATTGTTTTTTGGACCCTATATTAGGTTGGGCAGACCTGCCTATGGTTTTGTGCATGGTTTCGCACATGGTTTTGGGTGCGATGGTTTTTCGATCCATGGTATTGTATGCTTCAGCATGTATATGTATATATTGTAACATATGAAAGGAACATAATGAAAAATCAAGCTGGTAGTCCCGGTTTTGGGATCCAAGGGAAAATACCTGTGTATATGTGTTTTATGTGTTATGCTCTAGCATTGTTTATTTTCTGTTCTTAGAATTCGTATGTAGGTAATTTCTGTATGGGGTTAAAATGTACATTTGGTATCAAAGCTGTTTTGGCTTCAAGGGGATGCCTTTGTTGCTGAGGGGTTTCACTCGAGCCTGTGGTAGACCCTATTTAATGGGAGATCTGTGGGATCGATTCTAGTGGTGAAAGAAGATGGCAAGCAGTGGAAAGATAGAGATCGAGAAATTTAATGGTCAGAGTTTTGAGTTGTGGAAACTCAAGATGGAGGATCTGTCGGTGGACAAAGATCAGTGGATCGCGTAGATCCAGGTGTTGGGCCGCTAGTTTGTCATTATTATTATCACTCTTTAATGCCTATTTCATCCATTTATACCCTTCTTTATCACATCATTTATCATGATTTATTATATAATTCCATTTTATAATTATTTATGCTCTTATGGATAAATATTATTTCTTATCCTTTATTTTTAATAAATTGATGATTATTCTGCATATTTTACCAATGATGGTTTATTAATAAATTTTTTGTAACATCATTCACCATTTTAGCCCCCAAAATATTTTCTAGATTGTAGATTTGATCTCCAGCTCATCATTAAATATGCCAACTCATAAATTCACTGGAATAAGAAGTAATAGTTTTGCATTATACGTTTCGGGCAAATGGAGAAGAATCTGGAAAATCCAAAACATGGGTTTTGTTCAAAACAGACCGAACTAGTCTTGGAATGAGCAGTTTTCCCAAATTCAGTCTGTATTAAGAGAAACAGAAGGTTCTCTGAAGACATTTTTCTCAGATTCGTTGTTGCGGCCGGTTTCCAAATTATCTTAGTTGCAATACCAAATTCGACCTATCCCTGTTGAATGCTGATGGAAAGATATTTCAGATATGATCTTGCTAATCAATTTGTTGTGAACAATCCAAATTTTTAATGGAAATCATTTTGTAATCATATCTGTTGTAACTTCTCTCTACTCTCTATGTATTTAAATGAGAATAGAGATCAAAGAGCGGGAGACATTATTATAGATAGATCATTAGAGATAGGACATGATATGATAGGACGAGAGGGGATAATGGAGAGATTTTGATATATACATGTAATCACTATTGAATTACAGGTAGACTATGTTATATTATTTTCATTCAATGAAAGAGTCTCTTGATTTCCCTTAACGTGTGCAGATCGAATCGAATGAGACATGTTGATTAAGCCTGAGTGGTTTTTAATTCTATGGTTATTGTAAGTTCTTTCCTCCCAGAAGTGGCAAGGGCCTGCCACAACTAGGAGATCTAGCTAGATTAGCACCAGCGTTGTAGATTTCCATTACCGGTTGCATTTCAATTCTATCAATTCTGTAGGTTGTGAGTGATAATTTCATTGCAGAGCATGTGTTAATTTCATTATAGAGTGTTTAATTTCTAGCATAAGCATGAATTATTTTTACACAGGCAGATGTGGATTAGAGCATTGATTTCATTTTCTTTTGTTTATAGCATTGCAGAATAGGGCATACGTGAGAGTGTGGTTATTATAGAATTAGCTGAAAGAGATTGGTTAATGCTACTGAACTCTCGGTTGACATCATTTCCATTTGAATTGCTTAATTGAGATTGAGTGTGATTTAGATATAATCAGCTAGAAGAGATTGGTTAATGCTACTATACTCTCAGTTGATGCTATTTTCAATTCAATTTCTTGCTTCAGATTTTATTATGGTTTTGCTTGAGATTAAGTTCTAATGTTTAGATGTATTATTTCCATTAACAGTTGCAGCTTGAGTTTTATAAATGCATCCGTTTACTCTTGAATCAAGTTTTAGAGTTCAACTTAAAAAGCGTTACTCTCTAGATTTATAGCTTGCACATATTGTGTACACTCTTGAAACAAAAACACTTACCCATGTTGATAATTAATGTGAGGCAATTAGAAGTTTTAAAAGACACCTTTTTGCTCCTCCGCCCGCTTTTTAGCACAATTCCATAGAAGTTGAAGTATGTGTTTGATGTTTGTCTGCTGTGAAAGAATTGGGTATTAAAAACGGAAGGTAAAAACCTGCGTAACGAGCAAGTAAAGTGCTTGCTCCTCCGCCCGCTTTTCAGTAGAATTGTGTAGGAATTTTAGAGGTATAATTTTTGAAAAAATATCATCATTCCACTTGAGTGGTGATGTAAGCACCACCCATTTCACTAACCAATTGACAGGAACATTTGAAGGAGGATTCTCAAAGAAACACATGAAGAACATCTTCTATTATGGTAAGAAATGGCTCACATTTCTACTTTTGAATTCCCTATCAAAGATCTAGGAGGAGTGACACAAATGCACAAAATTCCCCCATCTTCTCTACCAATTTTTCATGGTTTGAAAAATGAAGACATATACCTCTCTTTCTTCATTCTTTGGAGTCTGATCTGTACTCCTTTGTTGTTAACCTGTTGCACTATGAACTATCATCTAAGAGAGTTTCCATCAAGGACAACACCTGTATCATAATGCAAACAGACAGGGTGAGCCATCGCAGGAGGAGGAATTTTCCCAAGAGATTGAACAAGCACTTGAGTAGATGGATATAAACATGGAGAAATAGGAGTTAGAGAAAGGCATCGACATCATGTCTCACTACCAAGAGGTCGACCCACCAGCTTCACCTAATCTAGTGGCGAAGCAAGTCCCAAGCGACGATGGAGACACTGAGATCCTTAGAGACAGTCCAGATACATTCTTATTCGAGTTCGAAATACTTTGTAGAGGATATGATTATTGTGCTAATGTTCAAAGGTTGAAAGTGTTTCCTCTTACTCTAAAAGGAGCATCTCTTTGATGGTTCATAAGCCTAGGTGGGAACTGCATCCAAACATGGGAGGACATGAAGAACATATTCTTGAAGAAGTACCAAGACTACCACAAATCCAATGAAGATATTTTCGATATGATACAAAGGGAAGATGAAAGCTTGGAGGAATATGTGGAGCGATTTCGATACAACTTTCAAAAATTAAAGCATAAGTATTTGGAAAAAGAGATCTTAAAAACACTCCTACTCAAAGGAATCAAAGATGAATTTTTAGAACTCTTAAATCTGATAGGAAAAGGTGATGTTTTTCAATTGTCATATGATGATGTTTGTGAATTGTGCATAAGGTATTCAAGAGGAATCTCCAAGGCTGGTAAGAATTCTAGAGAATTTTCTTCTTTCTTTTCCAAATCTGCTACAAGAACAAGAGACATAAGAGCTGAAATCAATGTTTTATTTGAAAATTTTAAAGTTGATTTTATTAGCTCTCTAAATTCAAAATTGGATGTTTTTCAGGTTTAGAAAAATCAAGAAATTGAAGAAGTGTTTTTCCCTCATTATCGAAAGGAGCATCCCATAGATAGTTGTTCTTCCTTATATAGGATGGAAGTAGAATATCAAAGAGATGAGGAAGCTGTAACAAGGTCAAAACCATGGAAATCATCACCTACAAGTATGGTTCAAAACACTTCCTCTCCATTTTCTTACTTGCATAATCCATTATGGAATACTCATGTGTTAGGGTAGCCATGTCCATCTCAATATAACCCCCACAAATCTTGTCTACAAGTTTGGCATGGTTCATCTTATGATTGCATGACTACTCTCCCTCATCTTGTAGCACAAACACATCCTCCATATTCTTCACCAGCTCTTCCGCAACATCTTTCTTGCCTATCAAAATCATCCACTCAACCCAATCAACTACATCATCAAAATGCTTCATTCCCTACACAATTTCCTGCTCAACTCATTCCACACCCTCACCATAATAAACTAGTACAACATGCTTACAGTGTTAAACTGCAAAATTTACCCACCCTTCCCACCCATTCTATCTCACATGCACCACTGGAGAAAACTTATATTGAGATTTAGAATGTTTCAAATTCAAAGATTGTAGAAGTTATGGAAGAAAATGAGGTTTGTTTTAGTCTGCATCAACAAGCCATTTTAAAAGCTCAAGAACTTCATGTTATGATGGCTATGGGAAATCAAGAAAGTAAAGGATATATAGAAGATTGGTTTCACTCCATCATTTGCTTGCATCATCACTCCATACTTCAACAATTTTTGACACCATCTTTTCAAGGGAAGTTGGCTTCTCATACGCTAATATTTATTAACATGCATTTTTCAAATTTGGGTATACACACACTTGAGGCCTTATTTCGAAAATGGTTCCATTGGAAGTACTCCTATATGTAATCATATTCATTTTTCAAATTAGAATAGGTTAGTGTAGAAAATAAAATAAATAAATAAATAAAATAAACACATTTGTTTAATGTAAAAATAGTTGTTTTTGTTACAACACGCTGTGGAAATCAGCATCGGTGATAAATATTTTAATTTATTTATGGATGTAGATGTATTATATTGAAAATAACAAGTTCTACAAACACTCATATTCATTTTTATCACCAATTTGGAAAAATTTCTTGAATATCATATTTTTTTGGCTTGTGGGCTTGATGAAATTTCTGAAAACACAGTCGGGACAGTCATGTTTTTAGGGACCAAAAGGGAATATTTTTAAAACATGTTTAATCCCAAGTATCCCTTTATGTCTACTTTCCAACCCAATTTGAATCATTGAATTTGGATTTGAAACAAAAAAGTTATAACCAAAACATTGACAGGGTGTCTACTAGGCAATTCAGGGACAAAGTTGAAATAGTCAGTTTTTGGAGGCCTAATTGACTATAATTTTAAAAATTATTTCTATCCTAAGTATCCCTTGATGTCTATTTTTAAACCCAATTTGAATCAATCAATTTGGATTTGAAACGAAAAATTTATAACCAAAACATTGACAGGGTGTCTAGCGGCCAGCTTAGGAACAGAGTTGGGACAGTCAGTTTTTGGAGACTTAAATGACTATATTTTGAAAACCTGTTTCTACAGTATATTCTCCTATGAATCTAGTTTACAAGGCAATTTGAATCACTCATTTTTGATATCGTATGAGAAAATTATGACCAAAATACTGACTGTTTATCGTAAATCAGCACTCTTAAATCTATGTTTTTCTGGCTGTTCACTTGAGGATTTGACCCACCAATTATTTTTGTTTTCAAACCTGTTTATATTGGAAATAAATAAATGAATCAAATTTCATTTCCAATTTGAATCATTTGAATCCGTCATCAAATGAAAAATCTATGCTTAAATTATCCATTGTTGGTCTAAGATAAGTAATCGAAAATGACTCTGTTATATAGGCTGTTCTAAGAAAAATTGAATATCATATCATAAAATTTTCAAAACATGTTTCTATTGGTGATATAACCTTGAATTAGCTCTCATTTGGATTTTGAATCACTTGAATCGGACCAAAAACAAAGGAGTCGTGATTAAAACACTGCTGGTTAGTATGGTCGACCACTGCTCTCCCGCGGGTGACAAATAAATTTTACTTTGTTATTTTTTCCATGGATTTGTTTTACAGAGTAACTACTTCTTAGTTTTTTGAATAATTCTTGGATTATGGGAGCCTGATCACCTCTCTTTCTCCATGATTTAATGCTTTATTGCAGGTAGACACTCAGTTTTTTCAAGTCCTTGGAGAATAAAGAAGGTCAATTTATGGACGAGCGATTTTTGAAAGAAATTTTAATGAAACAAGGACATTTCATCCAATTCATTACTTAACGGATTCATAATAGAAGAAATGAAGAATTGATTTCCATTTGAAGATTCATGTCACTGTTGCCAATACATTTTTCCAAGAGATCAATTTTTCGTTGACAGATTGATATTCCCTTAGGAAATAACATCATCGCTGTTGTAACTTAATTCGTTTATTTATATACTGTTTTTAAATAAATTGTTGTTTCTTTTCTGACTTCTCTTATGTTTTTGTGTTTCGGGTGTTGCTTCCTTCAAATTGTAATTTCTGCTCCATTGGCGATTGAACAATGAGGACCCCACTGTGCAAGTTCTAGCTGCAGAAGGCAATCCTGCAGTAGCTTCATTTTTGTAAAAAGTTATTTCTTTTTAAACTATAAATATGATTGTTTTATGTTTTTTCTCTATTTGTTTGCTGCTGTAAATATGATTTCTTTTCTCTTTTTTCTGTAAATACAATTGCTTTTTCCTTTTTTTTGTATTGTTTTTCTTTCTTCTGTATCCTCGCCCTTCTGTTGTTTAGAGCAGTAGGGATGATTTCTTGTCTGTGTTTTTTTTTATCTCCCTATTTTCTTTTGTTATTCCTTATAGGGAACAATGGCTGTTCTCTACAAGGAACAACATTTTTCCGTGTGATTTTGTTTTTCCGTAAAGGGAACAACACTTTCTGTGAGTGTTTTTTTTGTTGTTCCCTAAAGGGAACAACACTTTTTCATGTGTGTTTTTCTTTGTTGTCTCTACAGGGAAAACACTTTTTGCATGTGTTTTTCTTTACTATTCCCTATAGGGAACAACACTTTTCGTGTGTATTTTTCTTTGTTGTTCTCTACAGGGAACAGTTGTTGTTCCCTATAGGGAACAACACTTTTCGCGTTTGTTTTTCTTTGTTGTTCCCTACAGGGAACAACTGTTGTTCCCTATATGGAACAACACTTTTCGCGTGTTTTTCTTTGTTGTTCTCTACAGGGAACAGTTGTTGTTCCCTATAGGGAACAACATTTTTTCGCGTGTGTTTTTCTTTGTTGTTCCCTACAGGGAACAACTGTTGTCCCTATAGAGAACAACACTTTTCGCGTGTATTTTTTTTTGTTGTTCCCTACAAGGAACAATTGTTGTTCCCTATAGGGAACATCACTTTTCGTATCTTCTTTGCTATTCCCTAGAGGGAATAGCTTCTGTTCTCTCTAGGAAACATCACTTTTAGATTTTTGTTGTTCCCTCAAGGGAACAACACCTTTTTTTAGTGTTTTTTTGCTGTTCCCTCAAGGGAACAACACTTTTTAGCATTTTTAGATTTTTTTCTGTTCCCTCTAAGGAACAACTCTTTTTTGAGTGTTTTTTGATTTTTTGTTGTTCCCTCTAGGGAACAACACTTTTAGAATGTTTTTGTTGTTCCCTCTTCAGAACAACATTTTTGCTTCTTCTGAAGTTTTGTGTGTTGTGAATAGCACCTCCTTCCTCTGGTGGGATTATTTCTAGTTCATCTCAACCACATTTTACTGATTTCCTTTCATGGCATGAATTACACTACTTTTATGAGGACAAGAATTATGGATTCTATTGAAGTGAGTTAATATCATTCACATTATGATCTTTAACAGGACAACTTCTGGATGAAAGATTTTTTTTAAGAAAAGGGACACAGTTATTTATATACTACTTTACTACATCGTTTTCTGTTGTACATGATATTGATTGATCATCTTAATACCATGTTGGTTCCACCCTTCCTAGTTATAATCTTCTCTGTCTGTAATAAATGAGATTATGGGTATATTCTTTTCTATTGACATCTTTAACTTCTTCCACTATCCCTGCTCTTAAGGAGTACTGAGCCTCCCTTTATTTATCATAAAAATGTGTAATAACAACAAAATGTTGTTTGCAGATGGAGGATAGGGGGTCTCATTAAGTGTCGGCCTACCATGTTCATAAGGTTGTAACAAAGTGACATTCCCACTATGGCCACCACACTAGGGTTATGATCCATTGGATAGCCAAAATATCCTTGGAACAAGAGGTCTCATCATGAGCCAGCTTGATCACTTTTGCTACATCCTAGTGAATGACAGTGTGGTTATTTGGTTACCATGCTAGCACATTGATCTCTTCTGTAGAACAACACTGGAACTCTCCATTTATAAATTGAGGATCCTGGTTCATATGGGTTAAAAAGAAACCCTGCCGAGGCTATGGACGTCTGCTGGCAGCAGAGGCTCTGCTTATGGTATTGAAGTTATATCTTATCGTCAATTATTACTATAATACCCTTTTCTTATTCTCTCTTTTTATCGGAGAAGTTATTTCCTTAATTTTTCCCTGTTTTGAACATTTACGCATGAGAAACTGTATCAATCGCATCATTCTCGGCTAGGATATCGTCAGCAAAGCATATTTTTGGCATATTGTTATCCTTTTATTTTTCACATAACTTATCATCAATCCAAAGTGTCCTATCTCTTATTCATAACTACCTTTACACACTCTGCTCTCATTATAACCATACCTCTTGCCGTCCTATCATTGATATGTGTACTGTGCTTCATTTACTGTCGTATTATTCATTCCCTTGCCTTGCCATCAGAACAACACTTTTCCTATGCTTTATGGTCATGAATGCCCTTTTCTAATTGGAGGGGGAAGGTTATTCAAAAAAAAATATGACTGAATTTTTTGCATGCGACTTATCTATTGTTATTCAAAACTAAAACTATGGATTCAAGAAATTTGCATGCAGCGTAGTGATTTGTTTACAGGAGAACAAGAAGTATGGGGGGACACTCTATTCGCAGAAAGTCCACATTATTACAACTAATAGAAGAGGTTCAAGAAACTCGCAGACAGGGTGTGCTTGCATGGCTTCCACCTTTTACATCACTTTCAACATCATTTCAGCCAACATTAGCTTCAACCAATATTAGTCCATACATATCATTCCACATTTTTCCGGAGATAAAACTTGAGGTAAAATAGCATAAGTTTCTGATTTATTGAAAAGTCAGGAGACTTTCATGAAAATCCATTGAGCATTATTTATCATCATTTATTCCACATCTTTACCACTTCCCATTTTTCAGAGACATATCATCTTTTAGTTTGAGGGAGTGTTACTTTCATTCATTTCTTTCTTATGACCATGCCATTAATATTCTTTATCATCCATTGATCTTCTTGTTCATTCTCACCATCTCTCTTATCCCATGTTGTTTTACACCAAGCATATATTTCAACAGATTGTAGCAACCACCTCAATTTTTTGTTTTTTTAACATTGCATGAGGGCATGGTAACTCTCTAGTTTGGGGAAAGAATTGCTACACATGATGAATGTTTTCTACTTTCTTTCTCATTTAAGGCATACAATTTCATTTTTATACAGTGCAGAAATTGATTGGCATATATCTTTAAAACTATGAACTGAATTCTTGGATTTTTGGAAAATAAAGAGGTATCATTAAAATACACAAACCCAAATAATTTCAAGTTAAATTAGTTCATAAAATTTTGGAAATCATGCACTCTCACCTACAGCCATTTTATTTATATCTCATGATCTGTGCATCAAAACGATATGATTTTCGGATCATAGAAGCAAAAATATAGTAAAAATCTACTTGCAAAATTTCAGCAAAATCTGGTTTGTAGTTTTTTGAGAAAATGGTTAATGAAGTTTGTTGTTACTTATATCATATTTTGCTGCAAATTCATATACATATAGTTGAACATCAATGTAAAAATTGTTACACCTTCATCAACATTGTAAAATTGAATATTCATTATTTGAGGAAGAATTCATTTGTTCCATCCATTTCATGAGTTGGAATGAACAATTTTTGTATTATTGCTTGGTTAATACAGAGTCTTTGGGTTGCATGAGGACATGCAATATATTTAGTTTGGGTGTATGTTGGGCCACTAGTTTGTCATTATTATTATCACTCTTTAACGCCTATTTCATCCATTTCTACCCTTGTTTATCACGTTATTTATCATGATTTATCATATAATTCCATTTTATAATTATTTATGCTCTTATGGATAAATATTATTTCTTCTTCTTTATTTTAATAAATTGATGATTATTATGCATGATTTTACCAATGATGGTTTATTAATAATTTTTTTGTAACATCACTCACCATTTTAGCCTCCAAGATATTTTCCAAATTGCAGATTTGATCTTTAGCTCCTCATGAAATATGCCAACTTAGAAATTCGCTAGAATAAGAAGTGACGGTTTTGCATTGGACGTTTCGGGAAAATGGAGAAGAATCTAGAAAATTCGAAGCATGGGTTTTGTTCAGAATGGACAGAATTAGTTTTGGAATAACCAGTTTTCCTAAATTAGTTTTGTATTAAGAGAAACAGAAGGTTCTCTGAAGATGTTTTTCTCAGATTTGATGTTGCTATCGGTTTCCAAATTATCTTAGTTGCAATACCAAATTCGACCTGTTCCTGTTGAATGCTGATGGAAAGATATTTTAGATATGATCTTGCTGATCAATTTGTTGTGAACAATCCAATTTTGTAATGGGAATCATTTTGTAATCATATCTGTTGTAACTTCTCTCTTCTCTCTCTGTATTTAAATGAGAATAGAGATCAAAGAGGGGGAGACGTTATTAGAGATAGATCATTAGAGATAGGATAGGATAGGATAAAAAGAGGGGATAATGGAGAGATTTTGATATATACATGTAATCACTGTTGAATTACAAGCAGACTATGCTATATTATTTTCTTTCAATGAAAGAGTCTATTGATTTCCCTTGACGCGCGCAGATCGAATCGAATGAGATGTGTTGATTAAGCCTGAGTGTTTTTTAATTCTACGATTACTGTAAGTTCTTTCCTCCCAGAAGTGGCAAGGGCCCGCCACAACTGGGAGATCTAGCTAGATTAGCACCAATGCTGTAGATTTCCATTATCGGTTGCATTTCAATTCTATCAATTCTATAGTTTGTGAGTGATAATTTGATTGCAGAGTGTGTGTTAATTTCATTACAGAGTGTTTAATTTATAGCATAAGCGTGAGTTATTTTTACACAGGCAGGCATGGATTAGAGCATTGATTTCATTTTCTTTCGTTTACAGCATTGCAGAATAGGGCATACGTGAGAGTGTGGTTATTATAGAATCAACCGAAAGAGATTAGTTAATGCTATTGAACTCTCGGTTGACATCATTTCCTTTTGAATTACTTAATTGAGATTGAGTGTGATTTAGATAGAATTAGCTAGAAGAGGTTGGTTAATGCTACTATGCTCTCAGTTGATGTTATTTTCAATTGAAATTCTTGCTTCAGATTTGATTATGGTTTTTCTTGAGATTAAGTCCTGATGCTTAGATGTATTATTTCCGTTAACAATTGCAGCTTGAGTTTTATAAATGCATTCGTTTACTCTTGTATCAAGTTTTATAGTTCAACTTAAAAAGCATTACTCTCTGGATTTATAGCTTGCACATATTGTGTACACTCTTGAAACAAAAAGACTTACCTAGGTTGATAATTAATGTGAGGGAATTAGGAGTTTTAAAAGACACCTTTTTGCACCCAACCCCAACGAGAGTGTCCGATGAAGAATGGAAGAAGTTGGATCAGAAGGAAAAGAGCACAATACGATTGTGTGTCTCAGATTCAGTATTGTTGAATGTATCAAGGGAAACTACGATGAAGGCTTTGTGGGACAAGTTAGGGACTTTGTATTAATATAAGTCTCTCGTGAATAAATTCTTCCTACGGAAAAAGTTGTATAACATGAGGATGAAAGATGGAGACTCAATGACAGAGCATCTGAATGCATTTAACACTGTGGTAAGTCAATTATTATCTATTGATATTAAAATTTCAGATGAAGATAAGTGCATCAATTTGTTGTGTTCTCTACCAGATTCATTGGATAGTCTGGTTATTGCAATAGGTAGCAATGCAACTGCCTTGAAGTTTGATGAAATAGTCTCATCCTTGCTGACAGAGAAGATCAAACAGAAAAATATGGAGAGCTAGAATGGTGATGCTTTGTCTGTACAAGGACGGTCCCAGAAAATAAAGAAAAATAAGTCATCGATTGGGAGATCTAAATGTAGAGGGAGATCTAAATCTCCAAGAAAACCTATAAAGGTGTGATGGAAATGCGGAAAGGAAGGGCACTACAAAAGGGATTGTAAATCTAAATCTCCCTAGAAAGGAAAGGGATTTGATGATGCTCCTTCTGCAGAAGTGAAAACCACCTCAGATGAAGGTGGGGATGTGTACATGGCTTCTTCAAGTACACATGTAGATCATGAGGCATGGTTGATTGACTCAGGTGCATCCTTTCTTTTCACTCCTCATAGAGAGTGGTTCTGTGAGTATGAGAAATATGATGGTGGTAATGTCTTCTTAGGGGATGATAGGAAGGCTAGAATCATTGGTCGTGGAAAAGTAAAGTTGAAGTTGCAAGGTGGAAGGGTTAGAACAAATTCCAGGTGTTTTTTATATTCCTACATTAGCCAGAAATCTGATTTCTGTAAGCAAGCTAGATGATGCAGGTGTAAAAACAGTGTTCAAGAAAGATACATGCAAGATGGTTCGGGGAGCACTAGTATTGATGCAGGGAGTTCGGATTGGAACTTTGTACAAGCTGCAAGGTAGCACTGTTATTGATGGGTTCAACATTTTTGTGGTTCCTGAAAGTGAAGCATAAGATCTAGTGGTCTCTGGAAAAAATACCATGCTATGGCTTCAAAGGCTTGGACATATTGGAGAGAAGGGCCTTCGAATACCTCATGGTAAAGGTGTGGTAGAAGGTATGACTAATAGCTCTCTGGATTTTGATTGTTGTGAAAATTGTGTATATGGGAATCAAAATCAGGTGATTTTCCTCTCTGGTGGTAAGAGGGCGAAACATATATTAGAGCTTGTGCACAGTGATGTGTTTGAACCTGTGAAGATTCCATCACTAGGTAATTCTATGTACTATGTATCATTTATAGATGATTTCTCAAGGAATACATGGATATTTCCTTAAGAAAAAATCTTAAGTCTTTGACAGGTTTAAATAATTTAAGGCTTTGGTGAAAAAACAGACAGAAAAAAAGATAAAGGTGCTGAGGGTAGATAACGGTGGAGAGTTTTGCAAGAAGGAATTTGAAGAATTCTGTAAGAAGTGTGGTATAACATGGCAGAAGACTACTCCATACACATCTGAGAAAAATGGAGTTGCAAAGAGAATGAACAAGACATTGATGGAAAGGGAAAGAAGCATGCTCAGTGGTGTCGGGTTAGGACAGGGATTCTGGGCAGAGGTGGTGGAGACAACATGTTACTTGCTCAACATATCACCTTCATCAGTGTTGGAGGATAAGACTCCACAAGAGGTATGGACTAGTAAGAAACCCTCTCTTTCACATTTGAGGGTATTATGTGATGCATATGTACATGTTCCAAAGGAGAAAAGAACAAAGTTGGATAGTAAATCTGAAAATTGCATCTTTATTGGGTATAAGGATGGTTTAAATGGTTATAAGCTTTGGAACCCAGTGACAAGGAAAATTGTGTACAACCGAGATGTGGTGTTTAGAGAGGTGAAAATTTGTATTAAGCATGAAGTCCCATTAAAGGAACCTGAGAAGACAGAGTTTGAGCTAAATGAGGAAAAATTAGACTCTACAACAGAAGATGAATCAAAAGATGAAGAGCCACAAACTCCAGTTGTGAGAATATCAGTTCGAGAAAGAAGGCAACTAGAAAGGTATAGTCCATCTTCTTTCTCTTTAAATTTTGCTTTATCTATTACTGATGATGATCCGAGAACTGTGAAGGAAGCAATAGATTCAGAAGATGGCAAACTCTGGAAAGAGGCCATGGTTGATGAAATGACATCTTTGTACAAAAATGAGCCATGGGATTTAGTGGAGTTGCTGGCTGGAAGGAAACCCATTGGCAGCAATTGGGTGTTCAAGAAGAAGACAAATGTAAAAGGAAAGGTGGAGAAATACAAAGATTGGTTGGTAACAAAAGGTTATTCCCAAGTGTCGGGAATTGATTTTGGTGATATTTTTTCTCCTGTTGCCAAGATAGCTTCTATTAGATTACTTTTATCTGTTGCTGCTGCTTTTGATTTTGAGGTAGAACAGATGGATGTGAAGACAACATTTCTTCATGGGGATCTGGAACAGGAGATCTACATGAAGCAACCTAAAGTCTTTGCGGTGAAGGGTAAGAAAGACCTAGTATGCAAGTTAAAGAAGTCTCTATATGAGCTAAAATAATCACCAAGGATGTGGTATCAGAAATTTGATACATTTATACGGGGACTTGGATTTACCATAAGCAAAGCAGATCACTGTGTATTTTAAATTAATTGGTGACCATGTTATTATCTGGTCTTATATGTGGATGATATGTGGTTGGTTGGAAATGACAAAGAAATTATCCATGATTTGAAGACCCAATTGTCTGAAAAATTCAACATGAAAGATATTGGTGCTCAAACTATATTTTTGGCATGGAAATTAAGAGAGATCGGGCAAAGAGGAAGCTCTGGTTAAACTAGAGGAAGTATGTCGTGACAACAATGTAGAGGTTTAATATATAGGATATTAAACTAGTGAAGGTTCTTATTCCTGTAGGTGTAAAGTTATCTGCTGAACAATGTCCCAAGACACAAGAAGAGAAAAAGGACATGTTCTGTGTTCCATATGCAAGTGTAGTTGGTAGCTTGATGTATGTGATGGTCTGTACTAAACCAAGAATTGCTCATGCAGTGGGAGTTTTAAGCGGGTTTATGTCAAAACCAGGGAAGGAGCATTGGATAGCAGTGAAGCGGGTTTTCAGGTATTTGTGTGGCACTGGTGATTATGGTTTGTGCTACCAATGAAGACTAGGATTGGACATAGTTTTGGATATTCATTGCTTTGTTGATGCAGACTAGGCTAGAGATCTGGATCAGAGAAGCTCTATAAGTGGGTATATGTTTAACCTATTTGGAGGTGCAGTCAGTTGGATGAGTAAGAAACAATCTGTAGTGGCATTATCAACTGTAGAGGTAGAATACATGGCAGCCACTCATGCAAGCAAGGAAGCAGTTTGGTTGCAGATATTATGTTCAAGTATGGGGTTAGTGCAGGGAGCTATAAAAATAGGCTGTGATAACCAAAGTGCAATTTTCTTGGCAAAGAACCCTTCTTACCATTCAAAGACAAAGCACATTGATGTTCAATATCACTTTGTGAGGGATATGATAGAATACAAAAGGGTGTTGCTTGTAAAGGTGGACACTTTGAAGAATACTGTAGATGCATTGATAAAATCAGTGAGATCTAAGAAGTCCTCTTGGTGTAGAGAAACAATAGGCATTGCAGGGTTGGATAAATGACTAAGCTCTCCTTTGGCCCCCTGTGGCAAGAAAACAACAAATGGGAGAATGTTGTGTTGTGTTATATTCTTTCCACGACTGGTCACTGTTGGGTCCCTATAATACTAGTGATTACCCTATTACTATTGTAGTTATACCCCTTATTAATATTTCTGTACCCCTATTGCCCCCATATTGTTATTACTGTGCCCCATCGAATCCCTCTATTGTTATTTTTGTGGCTTTATATTATTATTGTTAGGTCGGCTGGATTATATTGTGACTCCTTAGACTCCTATATATAGAAAGGAGGTTTTGTCATTTGAATCATCCAAGAATTGTTCATTTATGTAATGTAAAGGAGGTTTCTCCCTCAAAGAGGCTGAATTCTAAGGCGTTGATCTATCTTTTCTATCTTTTCTTGAGCTGGTTTCATAACATTTGGTATCAGAGCTTTGGATTCTAGGGTTTCGCTACTCCAAACAGGTCATCATGGAATTTTCACTATAACCTTTTTTCTGCGATGTTTCAGAAGTTGCAAAAAAAACCCATTTGAGAAGAAATCACGTTGAACCTCGGGTCCAAATTTTAGAGCTTTTTGTGCTATATTTGCAGAGATATGATTTGAGGAAGTTGGTCTTTTTGCAGACTCCTGAATCACATTCCAAACAGGTGACCTGGGGAAAATCGTCATAACTTTCGCTCTAGGGATCAGATTGAAATTTTGTAAGAAGGTATAGAAAGAGGACAGACTGAAGTTTCTTGTATGCCTTTTTTTAGATCCAAAGGTTGAAACAGTGACTCGTGGCGCGTCGTACAAGTTCGCTCTACTGAACTAGTCTATAATCAAGTCACTGTGGGAGATTTCGCATAACTCTTCCTTGGAGAATCCAATTTGGGTCAGACTTGTGGCATTGGAAAGAGGACGTAGAAGGCTACTATAGATCGCAATTTTAGAACTGGAGGATCTGAATTTACAGAGATACATCAGATTCAATATCAGGCTTCTACAAAGTGAAAAAAGGTGTGTAGTTTTTTTTTAAATTTTTGCGTAAGCTTGGTTTGAAGGAATTCAAAGGGTATAGTAAAGCATTATTATCGGTAACTGATGCCCCGAGGAAAGAAAATGCAAACACCTAGTAAGGAACCTAAAAGCTCTAGCATGACTCCTGAAGAAGAGGAAGAAATGCTACATGATATATCAAAATTACAAGAACAAGTGCAACAAATGTCACGCTCACAAAAGCTAATAGAAGCTAAGATAAATGGCGTGGAATCTAAGATAAAGGGAATGGAAGCTAAGATGGATGATTTGAAGACAGATTTGAAGAGACATGGAAGATTTGAAGACAGATTTGAAGACAAACATGGCAGATTTGAAGACAGATTTGACAAATTTTCTACAAGAAATACTTACTAATGGTGAAAAGGTTGTAAAGGAAACTCATGATGTGAACAAAAGAAATATTAATCATGATTTCATAGACTCTAATGTTGGATCGAAGACCCACCATATTCTAAAAATCGATATGAGGAAGTTTGATGGCAAGGATCCCGCGACATGGATATTACAGATGGAGCAATTCTTCGATCTCAATAATGTGCAAAACACACAAAAGGTACGTATGGAAACTTTATATTTGGAACCAAATCAGTTTGTATGGTATCAATGGCTTTGCTCTCGTAAATAATTTATCACTTGGGGAATTTTTACAGAAGAATTGATAGCACACTATGAGGATACAAAAAGCAACACTTTTTTTAGCCAATTGATAAGTCTCAAACAAAAGGGTTCAATAATGGAGCACATTGAGGAATTCCAAAAATTGAACATAATGGTAAAAGATATTCCAGAGGAGCATAGGATTGATGTGTTCATAGGGTCTTTAAAGGATAATATCCAACATGATGTTCGCCTTTGGGAACCTGATTCATTAGAGAAGGCATTCAAGTTAGCAAGAAAAATGGAAAGCAAAATTATGGCAACCAGGAAGCATACCACTCACAACTATAAAGACGGAAGTGTTGTTGCCCCTAGTCTTCCACAACCTATAAGGTTGACACCACAACAATTGGCAGAAGAAAGAGCAAAAGGGCTTTGTTACAGTTGTGATAGCAAATACACTAAAGGTCATAAGTGTGCTGAGAAGAAATTATTCTACATAGATTGTGAAGAGGAAGAAGAAAAGGAGCAAGAAAGGTAAAAAGAAGAGGATATACTCCAGGAACAAAGCCTAGATGAAGAACAAATAAATCCGACCATATGTTGCAATGCATTGGCGGGAATTACCACTCCTCAAACCATCAAGACAGAAGGACAAATGAAGAAGAAAAAGGTAATAGTGTTGATTGATTCAGGAAGCACCCACAATTTTATTCTTTGTAAGGTAGCAAAAGAATTGAATTGCTTCCTATATCTAGCACCAGAGTGTCAAGTGATGATTGCAAATGGAGGAACAATAAATTGCTCTGGAAAGTACCATAATATCAAGCTATCCATGGGAGAATATGTATTGACTAGCCCAATGCATTCCATTCCAATGGGAGGTGTTGATGTTGTATTAGGAGTCCAATGGCTACAATCCTTGGGTACAATAGCTTTTAATTTTCAAGACCTTTTCATCAAATTTTCTACGGAAGGAAAGGAAGTTGAATTAATGGGTATTGCAGGGAAACCAGGAAAGATAATAAGCTCTATTGGTATTCCCCGTTTTGGGATCCAGGGGAAGTCTCTGTGTATATGTGTTTTATGTGTTATGCTCTCGCATTGTTTATTTTATGTTCTTAGAATTCGTATGCAGGTAATTTTTGTACAGGATTAAAACCTACAATGGGATCAAAGGCTTGGAAATATTGCAAAGAAGGGCCCTTAAATAGTTCATGGTAATGGTATGGTAGAAGGTATGTATAATTTATCTCTGGATTATGATTTCAATGAAAATTGGGTATATGGGAAGCAGAATCAGGTGAGTTTCCCCTATGGTGCTAAGTGGTCAAAACAGATATTAGAGTTTGTGCACAATGATGTGTTTGGACCTGTGTTGGTTCCATCACTGGGTAAGTCTGTGTACTATGTATCATTTATAGATGACTTCTCAAGGAATACATGGATATATTTCCAGAGGAAGAAATCTAAAGTCTTTGACTGGTTTAAAGAATTTAAGGCTCTGGTGGAAAACCAGAGAGAGAAGAAGATAAAGGTGTTGAGGATAGATAATAGTGGAGAGTTTTGCATGAAGTAATTTGGAGAGTTTTGTAAGAAGTATGGTATAGCATAACAGAATAATACTCCATACACACCTCAGCAAAATGGGTTGCAGAAATAATGAATAGGATGTTGATGGAAAAGGAAAGAAGCATGCCTAGTGGTGTCAGGTTAGGACAAGAATTCTGGGTAGAGGCAGTGGCGACTGCATGTTACCTAGTCAACATATCACCTTCATCAGCGTTGAGGATAACACTCCACAAGAGGTATGGACAGGGAAGAAACCCTCTCTTTCACATTTCAGGGTATTTGGATGTGATGCATATGTTCATATTCCAAAGGAGAAAATAACCAAGCTAGACAATAAATCTGAAAGGTGCAACTTTATTGGGTATAAGGATGTTTTAAAAGGTTATAAGCTTTGGAACCCAAAAAAAAGGAAGGTGGTGTACACCTGCGATGTGGTGTTTACATAGGTGAAAGATGTTATTAAACATGAAGTCCCACCAAAGGAACATGAGAATATAAAGTTTGAGCTAAAGGAGGAGGAATCAGACTCTACAACAAAAGAGGAATTAGAAGATGAAGAGCCACAAACTTCAGTTGTGAGAAGATCAGTTCGAGAAAGAAGCCAGCCAGGAAGGTATAGTCTAGCTTCTTTCTATTCAGTTTTTTCTTTATCTATTATTGATGACAATCCTAGAACTGTCAGGGAAGAAGTAGGTTCAGACGATGGAAAACTTTGGAAAGAGGCCATGGTTGATGAAATGACATCTTTGCACAAAAATGAGGCTTGGGATCTGGTGGAGTTACAAGCTGGAAGGAAACCCATTGGCAAAAAATGGGTGTTTAAGAAGAATATGAATACAAAAGGCAAGGTGGAGAAATACAAAGCCCAGTTGGTAGAAAAAGGTTATTCCCAGGTGTCGAGAATTGATTTTGGTGATATTTTTTCCCCTGATGCCAAGATAGCTTCTATTAGATTACTTTTATTTGTTGTTGTTGCTTTTGATTTTGAGGTAGAACAGATTGATGTGAAGACAATATTTCTTCATTAGGATATGGAAGAAGAGATCTACATGAAGCAACCTGAAGGCTTTGTGATGAAGGCTAAGAAAGAACTGGTATGCAGGTTAAAAACGTCACTGTATGGGTTAAAACAGTCACCAAGGATGTGGTATCAAAAAGTTGATACATATATATGGGGACTTGGCTTCACCAGAAGCAAAGCAGATCATTGTGTGTATTTTAAATTAACTCATGACTGTCTTATTTATTTGGTCTTGTATTTGGATGATATGTTGTTGATTCGAAATAACAAAGAAATTTTCCAGGAATTGAAGACCCAATTGTACTATAAATTCAACATGAAATATATTTGTGCTGCAAACTATATTTTGGGCATGGAAATTAAATGAGATTGGGAAAAAAGGAAGCTCTGGTTAAACCAGAGGACGTATGCCGAGACAATATTGCAGAGGTTTAATAAGCAGGATAGTAAAGTGGTAAAGGTTCCTATTCCTATCAGTGTAAAGTTATCTACTGAACAGTGTCCCAAGACATAAGAAGAGGAAGAGGACATGTCCCATGTTCCATACGCAAGTGCAGTTGGTAGCCTAATGTATGCAATGGTTTGTACTAGACCATACATTGCACATGAGGTGGGAGTATTGAGTAGGTTTATGTCAAAACCAAGGAAGGAGCATTGGACAACAGTGAAGTGGGTTTTCAAGTATTTGTGTGGCACTGGTGATTATGGTCTGTGCTACCAAGGAAGACCAGAATTGGATAGAGTTTTGGACATCCATGTATTTGTTGATGTAGTTTGGGCTGGAGATCTAGATCAAAGAAGATCTACAAATGGGTATGTATTTAACCTCTTTGGAGGTACAGTCAGTTAGATGAGCAAGAGGCAGTCTGTAGTGGCACATTCAACTATAGAGGCAGAATACATGGCAACCCCTCATGCAAGCAAGGAAACAGTTTGGTTGCAGTTATTTTGTTCAAGTATGGGGTTGGTACAATGAGCTATAAGGATAGAACATGATAGCCAAAGTGAAATTTTCTTGGCAAAGAATCCTGCTTATGATTCAAAGACAAAGCACATTGATGTTAAGTATCACTTTGTGAGGGATATGGTTGAGGGCAAAAAGGTGTTGCTAGTAAAGGTGGACACTTTGAAGAATGTTGCAAATGCATTAACAAACTCTGTGAGCACTGTGAATTTTTATTGGTGTAGAGAAACAATGGGTGTTGCAGGGCCGAACCAATGACTAAGCTCTCTTGTGCCCCCCTGTAGAAAGAAAACAACAAGTGGGAGAATGTTGGGTGTGTTTTATATTATTTCCATGACTAGCCACATGTACGCGGGGGTCACAAGGGGGGCGATAACCTCCCCTGTTTGTTGTGTCGAGCACAACAGGCGGGTCACAGGGGAGGAGGCAGCCCCCCTTGTAGGGGAGTTTGAGGGTGTCAACAACCACCCTTTATGGGGTCTAGGGCAGCGCCCCAAACAAGTTTTTTTGGACCCTATATTAGGTGGGGAGACATGCCTATGGTTTTGTGTGTGGTTTTCACACATTGTTTTAGGCATGATGGTTTTCTACCCATGGTATTTTGTAGATCCCGTTAAGGGAACTACAGTTATGTTCTAATATAGGGTTAATGGATTGTGGTTTATGGATGCTTCGGCATGTATATATATGTATTGTAACATTGAAAGGAATATAATGAAAAACCAATCTGGTAGTCTCGGTTCTGGGATCTAGGGGAAAATCTCTGTGTATATTTGTTTTATGTTTTATTCTCTCGCCATTGTTTATTTTCTATTTTTAGAATTCGTATGCAGGTAATTTATGTACAAGGTTAAAGCCTACACTGAATACAGATTAACATGAAATTCCCTCAAGATAAGATTCTTGAGTTCACTACTATCCAACACATAGATCATGTCCCTATATCTCACCAAATTGTCTGTTGTAAGATGATAGTCCACATGTTATTCACCTGTACTCTACTACTATAACCTATGCCTCAGCTCCCAATATCTATCATCTTATTTTTCGACCTATAGCATATGATCTTGTAAACATGTTCCATATGAACTCATAGCTACTATGTGATTTAACTATACTCTTATCCTAAGAGCATCTACAACCCTATTCTCCTTACCCTTAGTGTACCTGGTCTCAAATTCAAGCTCATTGAGTGTAGCCAAACACCTATCTTTCCTAGAATTAAGATTATTTGGTCAAACGAGTATGTTATCCCACTGTGATCACTCATCAACACAAACCTCCTACCAAGAAGATAGTGCCTCCACATCTTCAATGCATGAATGATGGTTGCCAACTCAAGATCATGATTCACATAATTATGCTCATTCTCATTCAGTTTCCTTGACTCGTAACGTGCCACTTGTTCTTCCTGCATTATAACTCCACCAAGTCCTCTCTTTAAATCATATGTAGATACCACAAACTCTTTATCTGGATATGTAATCTTTAGAACTGGAGCATTTGTAAGCAATTGCTTCAACTGCTCAAAACTAGTTTCACATTCCTCTTTCCATTCAATTTTCTTTCCATTTCACTGCAAATATGTGATAATATAGGCAATCCGTGAGAATTTATTGAGGAACCTCCCGTAGTAACTTGATAACCCCATGAATGATCTGACCTCATCCAAAATTCTAGGAGTTGTGCATTCCATGATAGATTTGATCTTTTTTGGATCCACTATTATGCCTTCCTTGGAAACCACATGCCCCAAGTAATGTACCTCTAACATAAAGAAACTACATTTGCAAACCTTAGCATACAACTAATGCTCTCTCAACAAACTTAACACTATTGCCAAGTGTTTGGCATTCTCTTCCCCATTCTTACAATACATCAATATATCATGAATGAAAATTATCACAAAGTTTTCCAGATAAGGATGCAACACAGTATTCATCAAACACATGAAAGTAGATGGAGCATTAGTCAAACCAAAAGGAACCACAACAAACTCATAATTCCCATACCTTGTCTGGAAATATGTCTTGTATATGTCCTCTTATTTTATGCATACCTAATGGTATCCTGATCTCAAATCGATTTTTGAGAACATTGATGCTCCCTTCAACTGATCAAACAAGTCATCTATCCTCGATAATGGATACCTGTTCTTGATGGTTACCTTGTTCATTTGCCTATAATCAATACAAAACCTAAGAGTACCATCCTTCTTCTTCGCAAACAATACTGGTGCACCCCAAGGTGACACACTTGGCCTAATGTATCCCTTGTCAAACATTTCCTTCACTTGCAAATTCAATTCCATTAACTTGGGACTGCTCATCAGGTATGGTGATTTTATTATTAGTGTTGCTCTTGGTACCAACTCAATAGAAAATTCCACTTCCCTGTGAAGTGGAAACTATGAAATCTCTGTTGGAAATACATCTTAAAACTATTGCAAAACCAGATACCTCTTGAATGCTTCTACATCCTCAACATCCTTACCTATTTCACTGGAAACATGCACTGTAAACAATACACATCCTTTCCTGCAACTACTCTTTGCCTGCATAACTAACCATTCTAATCAATGTCGACTTCTTACCTTGCAAGTTTCTTCATTCTCTATTGTCATCCAGGCACACAATATCCTTTTCATAACAATCCACCTTAGTTCTATGAAGGTATAACCAATACATACCCATAAGCATACTATATGATCCCAATGGATGTACATTCAGATGTGCTAATGTAGGCATACCATTTAGCTCAAATGCACAAGCTCTTACCCAATGATAAGATATTTTCTTGGTACCTATATCCAATTGCATGAACCAAGACTCTACATGCACTTGTTTTCTCAAACCACACTTATCCACCAAGTCGGGGTTAATATAACTATAATTAGATCCAGGGTCAATCAAAATATAAAAAACTCAATCACAAAGCTTACCTTCCATCTCAATGATGGATGTCTGTTGATATGCCTTCATGTTTTCCAATGTTTCATAGATCTGAGGAATAATTTGTCCAACATCCTCATCTGTCTGTGCCTCTTGAGCACAGTAGATCTGAGGCCTACCAACCTGATACAATAGAAAATCCTTCTTGAGATTCCCATTACCATATATACAACACTGCAACTGTCTCCAACCATCACCTCTATAATGCTGCTCTCTAGGTTGAGATCCATGTCCCTTCTCAACTGCATTAAACTTCTTGTGAGGAACAATATTCTCTTTCTCCCCTGCATCCTAAGGTCTTTCCTGCTTCAGTGGAAATTTACCTTTAGTCTTATCCTTCCCTTTCCAACTAGTGTTGCCCTTTATCACTTATGTAAAAAATGTTGAGAAGAAAAAATGAAGACTCCTAACTAAAAAATTAACAAAATCAGTAATGGGGGACACTATCAAGCCTTATCACCATGGATGAATCATCCGAGGTTAAAACCAACACTCATGGAGCCCCTACTAGTTAAGCGCAACAAGCTAAAGGAAGATATTTGAATAGGAACCCGTTTGGTTAAAGAACGAGTAGGTTAGGGATGAATCACCGTCCATATTTGCCTAATCAACCCTCAGAATAATTTCAAAGGGGGTAACCTGTGTGAGTGATAGGCCAGCACAACTACCCTGAGTTGAAAAGTTAACCTGGCAGGCCTAACAATCCAAAGACCCAGATTGATTCCGGGGGATAACCAATGGATCTGACCTCCCGCTCTCCTACCCGTTGGAGGATGGTGGGGGCCACCTACCACAATGGTCAATCGACTGGTGCTAATTCAACCAAGCGATGGATTCAAACGTTAAACAATAACCTCTCTGCCTGCCCCGCTTCCTTCCACCTATCATCTATCACAACCCAATCCCCTGTTGCCATGTATCCTCCCGTGACTTCATCCTACATCAGTCGACAATTATCATCTCTTCACCTATGAAAACCCTTCGCGCCTCAAATGTTTGAAATATTGGTATTTCTTCCTAGTGAAAACGCCTCCTGACATTTGTCTGTAAACGTTGTCCAATCACTCCGTCGGTTTGACACCTCCCTCCAACACTATTTTCATCTATCACCAGGATCACCAGGTAACCTGTCGGTCCCTTTCACCTACAAATTATTTGAAAATTCATAGAAACATGAAGAAAGCAACCCCTAATACTTTTAAAGCCCGTGAGGTTAAACCCTCCTCCAGTGTCAAGAATCTCATGGACATGGAGGAGAAGACCTATTTTGGTTGGTTGACTCAGGCATGTATTACTGTACCCTCAATACACCATTTCCCTGAGTTTGTCTCCTGGTTAAAAACCTCTTACATAGACGAGGAGAAATGTTTCATCTTTTCAACTAGGGTCAAAATCCTTGAGGCGACCCTAGAGTTAATTCAAAAATCCATAACTTACCGAAGCTCCCTTGAACCTCAGTAGTTTACAGAAACTACATTGGTGTACTATTACACTACCCTTGTAGCTGATGAGCAATAATACTTTATGCAAATGGTCCTGGCCCCTAGCCTACAGCCTCTGCGTATTGCAAATAGTTTCCCTACAACCCTCTTTGCTGAGCCTATTCAGTCCATCCTGTGCCTAATTTCTCATCTGTTTGGGGATAATGATGCCAATATAGCTACTAAAGCCTCTTTAGGTTTTCTAAGGCAAATGATGTAACTTGGCCATTTGTTCGACATCCCTGCCTACCTAGCAGAGGCCATAAGATTGCAACTGCACCATTTCCCCACTGCCTCTTATTTTAGATATTATTCCTTATTCTTCTTCTTATTTGTGTACACTCATGTCGATAAGTTCAAGTGTCTAGATTTCAGTTTGGTGGCTTCCAACAAACAAAGGAAGTTTATTTTTGACTCGGACGTCATTGCTAGGAAGAGACTAGATGTTGAGGGCTATTCCCATTTTATATCCTCCTGTATGGCCATTTCATATAAGATCATTCATGGTGTTTCCCCTCTCAAACTTCTCCCTCGGAAAAAATAAATCCTCCAAATTTGCAATGATGTCAGGGTGGGGGACTGGTACCTATTTGAGGATTTCACAGAAATTAAGGTCTATGGGTGTGAGCTTCCTCCTTACTGCTTTCCTATGTTTATGCCCATGAGTATTTTCGCTCTGGAATTCATCAGGCATAGACTTAATGTAGGCCAAGTTCAATTTTTCCCTGCTAAGAAGGGATATATGTTTAAGTTGGGCTAACCTATGGGACCCTTTATTATCAATTCCAGGCAAGCCCATGGGGCAGCTAAGGAATTACTCAAATAGATGAATTTTGATCTAGGGGAGGTATGGAATTATGATCCTCATGGTGTCATTTCCAAGAGAAGAGAGAGCATGATGGCTTTGACTTATGAGCATGAGGACATGCCTAAGATGGAGATCGAGACTCCAACATCAAAGGACAAGGCAAAAAAAAGGACAGTTGACCAAACTAAAGATGTCTAGATGGAGGATGTAGACCTTAGTCAAAAGGAAAATACCTAAGAGATAGAGGAATAATAAATTGAGACTAGGTTAGTAAAGACAAGACCAAATCAAGTAGGTTTCTAGGTGACTTGGGAAGACCCATTATAGGCTGCTTCCTCATCCTCTTTAGACATAGCTATTTTAAGTTCAAAAGGAAGTGCAATTGCTACTAAGCCAAGCTGGCTAATTGGAAATTCCATTGAAGAAAGAAAAAATAAGCTAAGGGAATATATGTAGCAACAAATGGCATCTCATTCAGTCCTATATCAAACCAAACTTTTGACTGTTATGGACTTAGAGAGAAATCAAATGAAGTTCTCACTCTACCACCCACTAACACAGTCATTTCCTTCGGTCTCTCAATTCAAGCTATTGGAAGTTTCATTAGACTTGACAAGTGTCCCTCTTCCAGATAATATCAACTTCCACAAGAAAGTGGGGTAAATATTTTATAGTGATCTCAATAGAAATTCAGTGACCATCAACAAGGCCAAGAAGCTGCTAGAGAAGGTTGCAATAAGGTTAAAATAGGAGAGAGCCAACTCTAGAGCTTTACAATTGCAGAATGAGAGCTTCAAAGAGCTAATTATGAAGTTGGGGTTAAATCCAGAAGACAAAGTTGCATTCTAAGCCTTTCTCCAAAGTTCACAAGCAGAAGTACAAGAGTTAAGACACAAACTAAAGATGTCAGGTAGTGAGCATGTGCAATCTAAGGAACTTGCACAGGTGGGAGAAGAGAAGGAAATCCTGGCCAAAGAATTGATAGAAATAAATAATGAGATAATAGCCCTTAAGCAGTAGACAATGGAACTTCAGCTAGGGATCGACACACAAATTTTTGCAATGCTTGTGCCTAAAAACCCCCCAAATCCCATAGAACATCTCACCAAAGACCCTTAATGAAATCCAGCTTTCATAAGGGGATATTAAGAAGCTGGAAAAGTATTTGGACACTACCCAAAAAACCTAGAATAGAAAGAAAAACAACTTTAGACAACCCGGACCAATGCAAACCTGATCAGCAAGAACCTACAAGTAGAAAACCAAGAGATTGTTGAGTTAAAAGGAAAGATGAAAGGAAACATGTCTCTCATATTGGCCAAGCAACTTATCTGGGATGAAATCATAAAAGAAATGAAAATAAACTAGGAGTAGATAACTATGATGGATGAACTTAAGATTGTAATTAAGGATTATGAGTTTTTCATCCTAGCTGCCAAAGAAGATGGTGAAAAGAACTCCCAGAATGCCAAGAAGTTCATTTAGTTTGTGAACGATCTAGATTTAAACAGGAACACAACAAATTACAGAGATAACCATAAACACAGAGATGTAGCGGAAATAATACTTCATTTCATTAATGTAAAACACTGAAATATGCTTACAAATAGAAATGGAAATAAACCAGCTAGGGCGATGGTAGCTTATCTCTGAGAAGAGATGTGGCAGCTACATGCCTATGAACTGTGTTACAATGAGGCTCGAAGGCCGATTTATTATTGAGAAACAATGGAAAACCCTTAACATCCCAAAACCTAACCCTAGGAGATGAAATGCCAAATTGTGGGCCCCGTTTGGGTAAATTGGTACATCAATTTCCCGGGTCGTAACTTTGGCACCCGATCTCCATTTGACGCATACAATAGCTTGTTAGAAAGATCTATCCGAGAAATATAGCTTTGGGAAGAGCAGCATCGGTCCATAGACCCATGTTGCTCCCAGATTTCCCAAAAAACGTCATCTAGGGCCTCAAAATGGCCCCGGAAGTTCAGGACCCGAAAATTTTCTAAAAATAGTAAATTGTGCTACAATTACGGAAACTGAAAAACTGAAAGAGATAGTTGTGGGGGTCCAAATGGGATAGGTGGGTGGCCACCAACATCCACCTGGATCATTCCTCCCCCCTTACAAAGCAATGGTCCCCATTGTGTTGAGTTCCTCCATCTTTTGAACTTGGTCCTTGGTGAGTTGTTCTGCAATCTCGGATGTGTCTAGTAATGGTGGGAAGCATGGTCGAGGGCGATACACATTGAACACTTGGTGCAGGCAAAGGAATGGAGGAATGCTGTGCTCCAAAGCATTATTTCCCATAGCCTTAGTAATGGTGTAAGGACCATGTCAGCATGGTCGGAGCTTCTGATGGGCTCTTGTATGGCGTTCTTTCTGCAGATGCAACTAGACTTTGTTGCCCAACTAAAGCTTGTGTGGTACCCCTGTGGGTGGGGAGAAGTTGTTCCTGTATTGCGTCATGACCGTATTCCTTTTCTGCTGCTGCTGCGTGGAGGAACCCTTCGCGGGGGTCATGGATGTGGTAATGATCTTCCCCTTACTTTGGGAGCAAATCAGACAGAAAATGAATTTCCTAGTCTGGGAGATGAGCTTGCTGCCTTTCTTAGTAGAGATCAAAGAGGTGGTGGTAGGTGGGGCTACCTCCGGCATCCTGTATAATGAATTATCGAAAGAAATAATGACAGCGTGAAGCCTTGACTCATACACAACATGTCGCCTCCACAAGTATGGCTGGCCTAATAATACATCACAAACATCCAGAGGTGTAACATCACACAATACCTCATCTGTGAAGGGCTTGATGCTGTAGCGAAGGTGATACTGCTAGTGAACTTTGAGATATTGTCCCTCATGAAGCCACCCGATATTGTACGACTGCGGGTGTGGTGTAGTTGGTAGGCACAACTGCTTCATGACCCCTCACCCACATCTATGAGTGGAAAAGGCGTTCCCCCTCCTTTGGATCTTCAGGCTCATTCTTTTGGATCTTTGCAGTGGCAATAGTGGTGTTGGGCTCCGCATCAATGATCTGCTTCCCTTTTCCATTCCCCTTGTCAGGTTCTGACTCAGGTTCGAAACATGCATCTGATTCTGAAGCCTTCAACTCGGCCACCAACGACTGCTTGGTTCAACACTAACTTGTGTTATGAGCGGGACTCTTGTGGAACTCACACCACTTTCCCGTGTCCTTCTTCGACTTCGTGGTGTTCTTCTTTTCCTGCGGCTTCGATGGGTTGTCTTGGGTCACCCCGCCTTGGCTTTGTCCTTTGGTCTTCAGATTTGCAGATCCAACTTCTCGCTTCTTCTGTTTGAACTTTTGCTTGATTTTGACAGCATATCGGTACGCCGTCCCGAACGAGGAGATGTTCAAGAACTCCATCTCTTCCTGGATGTATCTATGTAGGAAGCCACGGTATTTGAGTACCAAATGCAGCTTAGAGTCCTTGATACCCAACTGTGTGCGAAGGGTATGAAAAATGTTTGTGAACTCCGGCACATCTTGGTCCCTTCCCTATCACAGTGTGGTCCATTTGATGTATTTGTCCTCATAGCTTTTGTCAAGGTAGTACTGCTCCTTGACGACATCCTGAAATGAATCCAAAGTGGGTGCGGTTGAAAATAGTGAGCCTATACTTTCACTCTTCTGCTCGTAGTAGGTTTCCCACCAATCCTTGACATGGGGGGTTGCTTTGAGAAGAGCGAAAATAATCTTTTCCCGACTCAAAAATTCATGAACAGAAAAATAACCCTCTAGGAGATTTAACCATTTATCTACGGCATCTGCGTTTATCTGACCCTCGAATATGGGGATTTCAAAATTAAGTTGTCCCTTCAATGGTGTGGCATTTCCAGAGTAGCTGTTGGAAGTTGATGCGTCGCCTCTAGGTAGCCGCTGAAGGATCTGTGCAAAGCTATCCATCATCGCGTTCCTTTGCCACTCGAGGGCTTCTTCGAGCAAGATTTTGATAGGATCTCCTGCCCCCTCATCTTTCTTTTCATCAACCATGGGAGGCCATCGGGATTTGCGAGGCTGGTCTTACAAAGGTTCAACCAGTTCAAGCCCTAACTCCTTATATCTTGACCTCATTGGGAACATGCAAAGAAAAACAGAGAAAAAATAGACCGCTCTGATACCACTAATCCAAATTTAAATAGGAACGCAACAAATTACAGAGATAACCATAAACATAGAGATGCAGCAGAAATAATACTTCATTTCATTAATGTAAAACACTGAAATATGCTTACAAACATAAATGGAAATAAACCAACTAGGGTGATGGTAGCTTATCTCTGAGAAGAGATGTGGCGGCTACATGCCTATGAACTATGTTACAATGAGGCTCGAAGGCCTATTTATTGTTGAGAAACAATGGAAAACCCTTAACATCCCAAAACCTAACCCTAGAAGATGAAACGCCAAATTGTGGGCCCCATTTTGGTAAATCAGTACATTAATTTCCCGGGGTCATAACTTTGGCACCCGATCTCCATTTGATGCATACAATAGCTCGTTGGAAAGATCTATCCGAGAACTATAACTTTGGGAAGAACAACATCGGTCCATAGACCCATGTTGCTCCCAAATTTCCCAAAAAAATGTCATTTAGAGCCTTAAAATAGCTCCGGAAGTTCAGGACCCAAAAGACTGCTAAAAATAGTAAATTGTGCTACAATTATGGAAACTGAAAACTAAAAGAGATAGTTTTGGGGGTTCAAATGGGATAGGTGGGTGGCCACCAACATCCACCTGGAACATTCCTCTCCCCTTAGGAAGAAATGGTCCCCATTGCATTGAGTTCCTCCATCTGCTGAACTTGGTCCCTGGTGAGCTGTTCTACAATCTCGAATGTGTCCAATAATGGTGGGAAGCATGGTCGAGGGCGGTACACATTGAAAACTTGGTGCAGGTGAAGGAATGGAGGAATGTTGTGATCCATATAATTATTTCCCACAGCCTTGGTAATGGTGTAAGGACCATGTCGGCATGGTCGGAGCTTTTGATGGGCTCTTTTAAGGCGTTCTTTCTGCAGATGCAACCAGACTTTGTTGCCCACTTGAAGCTTGTGTGGCACCCCCGTGGGTGAGGAGAAGTTGTTCTTATGTTTTGTCATGATCGTATTACATTTTTGCTGCTGCTACATGGAGGAACACTTCGCTGGGGTCATGGATGTGGTGATGATCTTCCCCTTACTTTGGGAGCGAATCAAATAGAAATTGAATTTCCTAGTCTGCGAGATGAGCTTGCTGCCTTTCTTAGTAGAGATCAAAGAGGTGGCGGTAGGTGGGGCTACCTCCGGTATCCTGTATAATGAATTATCCAAAGAAATAATGACAGTGCGAGGCCTTGACTCATACACAGCATGTCGCCTCCATAAGTATGGCTGGCCTAATAATATATCACAAACATCCAGAGGTGTAACATCACACAATACCTCATCTGTGAAGAGCTTGATGCTGTAGGGAAGGCGGAACACTGGCGAAATTTGAGATCTCATCCTTCATGAAGCCACCCAATACTGTATGGTTGTGGGTGTGGTGTAGTCAGTAGGCCCAGCCGCTTCACGACCTCTGTTGAAATGAGGTTCTTTTGGCTACCACTCTCGACAATGAATTGCAGCGACGAACTCTTCACCCACATCTGTGAGTGGAAAAGACGTTCCCCCTCCTCTGGATCTTCAGACTCATTCTTTTGGATCTTGGCGGTGGAAATAGTGGTGCTGGGCTTCGCATCAATGATCTGCTCCCCTTTGCCATTCCCCTTGTCGGGTTCTAACTCAGGGTTGGAACATGCATCTGATTCTGAAGCCTTCAACTCGGCCACCAACGACTGCTTGGTCTAACAATCACTTGTGTTATGAGTGGGACTCTTGTGGAACTCACACCACTTTCTTGTGTCCTTCTTCGACTTTGTGGTGTTGTTCCTTTCTTGCGGCTTCGATGGGTTTTCTTGGGTCACCCTGCCTTGGCTTTGTCCTTTGGTCTTCAGATTTGCAGATCCAAATTCTCGCTTCTTCTATTTGAACTTTTGCTCGATTATGACAGTGTATCGGTACGCCGTGCCGAGCGAGGAGATGTTCAGGAACTCCATCTCTTCCTAGATGTATCTGTGTAGGCAGCCATGGTATTTGAGTACCAAATGAAGCTTAGAGTCCTTGTTACCCAACTATGTGCGAAGGGTATGAAAAATGTTTTTGAACTCTGGCACATCTTGGTCCCTTCCCTGCCACAGTGTGGTCCATTTGATGTATTTGTCCTCATAGCTTTTGACATGGCAGTACTGCCCCTTGATGGCATCTTGGAATGAATCCCAAGTGGGTGCAGCTGAAAATAGTGAGCCTGCACTTTCATTCTTCTACTCGCAGTAGGTTTCCTACCAGTCCTTGACGTGGGGGGCTGCTTTGAGAAGAGCGAAAATAATCTTTTCCCGACTTGAAAATTCGTGAACAAAAAAATAACCCTGTAGCAGATTTAACCATTTATCTACGACATCTACTTCTATCTGACCCTCGAATATGGGAATTTCAAAATTAACTTGTACCTTAAACAGTGTGGCGTTTCCAGAGTAGCTGTTGGAAGCAGATGCGTCGCCTTTAGGTAGCCGCTGAAGGCTCTGCGCAAAGCTATCCATCATTGGGTTCCTTTGCCACTCGAGGGCTTCTTTGAGCAATATTTTGATAGGATCTCCTGCCCCCTCATCTTTCTTTTCATCCACCATGGGAGGCCGTCGGGATTTGCGAGGCTGGTCTTGCAAAGGTTCGACCAGTTCAAGCCCTAACTCCTTATATCCTGACCTCGTTGGGGACATGCAAAGAAAAACAGAGAAAAAAAATAGACCGCTCTGATACCACAGATCCAGATTTAAATAGGAATGCAATAAATTACAGAGATAACCATAAACACAGAGATGCAGTCGAAATAATACTTCATTTCATTAATGTAAAACACTGAAATATGCTTACAAACAGAAATGGAAATAAACCAGCTAGGGCGATGGTAGCTTATCTCTGAGAAGAGATGTGGTGGCTACATGCCTATGAACTGTGTTACAATGAGACTCAAAGGCCTATTTATTATTGAGAAACAATGGAAAACCCTTAACATCGCAAAACCTAACCCTAGAAGATGAAACACCAAATTGTGGGTCCCGTTTGGGTAAATTGGTACATCAATTTCCCGGGGTCATAAATTTGGCACTCGATCTCCGTTTGACGCGTAAAATAGCTCGTTAGAAAGATCTATCCAAGAACTATAACTTCGGGGGGAGAAACATCGGTCCATGAACCCATATTACTCCCAGATTTCCCAAAAAACGTCGTTTAGGGCCTCAAAACAGCTCCAAAAGTTCAGGACCTGAAAATCTGCTAAAAATAGTAAATTGTGCTACAATTACGGAAACTGAAAAACTAAAAGAGATAGTTGTGGGGGTCCAAATGGGATAGGTGGGTGGCCACCAACATCCACCTAGATCATTCCTCCCCCCTTAGTGTTATCGGGAAATCTAGTGTCTATGCAGAGCTTCTAGTCCCACTAAGACGGGTAGCTATCTTAGAAACAAACAGATTAAATTTACTTTCGTTTTCCTTTATGAGAAGTAGATAGGAGAGGATCAAAGAATACCAACCTTGATCTTTCGCTCGGTTCTTCACTTGTTCCTTATCCTCACCGACAGGTCTTTACCGCTTCTCCCTTGACCACTCCGCTTCAAAGAGTACCTGTAAAGTCAAAGCAGCATAATACCTTCAAAGTGCAGAGATCTACAATCATAAACAATATAGGACCAGATATACATTGACCACACAAATGCATATACTATTAGATATACAAGAATGTGGAGGAAAACTTGAATAGCTTTATTAATATGAAGATTAGAAGAGAGGATTACAACCCATTGATTAGACCCAACGTCATCTTCCCAGCATGAAAGCCCTTCTTCACCTCATGAAAATCTTAGATCACTCGACACTATGATATTCCACCAGGAAACCAACAACACTTCCTTACAAGATACAAAATTCCAGCCTCCTGGATCTCTGGGATGAGGGATCCATATATAGATAATTGCAGGGAGGTGAGTCAGCTTTTGGGATTTTGATTAGTGTCTTCTCTCTGATAGTTCTTGATTCCACTTGGAGATTGATGATCTCCTACTCATCCCTGGGCGAATTCAGAGAGGCAAGTGTCACAGGAGAAGTTTCTGGAAGATTCCATGATCATCCACCTCGCAAATTGTCTCTGCCATTTGTCCATTCTCACCCATCACACCCTACAGAAGGGCTTTCCAGTATGCATCGCACCTTTTACACTAGGCAGGTGAGATGCATCGCACCCTTAGCACTGAGCAACCTGTATGGTCCAGTTTTGACCAGTTCTAAGCAGTTTTCTGTGGAGAACTTCTGGGAGATGATGTAATCAGTTGACCTTGTTCCTTTAGGGCATGAAACAACACTTTTAGGGACTCAGAAGCCCTTGGTTTATGGACATATATGATTGGGGTTGCAATGCCCAAAAATGTCTATAACAATTAGGAAGCAATGGTCCCCATTGCGTTGAGTTCCTCCATCTGTTGAACTTGGTCCTTGGTGAGCCTTTCTGCAATCTCGGATGTGTCTAGTAATGGTGGGAAGCATGGTCGAGGGTGGTACAAATTTAACTCTTGGTGCAGGTGAAGGAATGGAGGAATGTTGTGCTCCAAAGCAATATTTCCTATAGCCTTAGTAATGGTGTAGGGAAGGCAACACTGCTGGTGAACTTTGAGATCTCATCCTTCATGAAGCCAATCAATATTGTACGGCTATGGGTCTATTGTAGTCGGTAGGCCCAACCGATTCACGACCTCTGTTGAAATGAGGTTCTTTTGGCTGCCACTGTCGACAATGAATTGCAGCTATGAACCCTTCACCCACATCTGTGAGTGGAAAAGACGTTCCCCCTCCTCTTGATCTTCAGGCTCATTCTTCTGGATCTTGGTGGTGGAAAAAGTGGCACTGGGCTCCGCATCAATGATTTGATTCCCTTTGCCATTCCCCTTGGCGGGTTCTAACTCAGGGTTGGAACATGCATCTGATTCTGAAGCCTTCAACTCGGCCACCAGCGACTACTTGGTCCGACACTCACTTGTGTTATGAGTGGGACTCTTGTGGAACTCACACCACTTTCTTGTGTCCTTCTTCGACTTCGTGGTGTTGTTCTTTTCTTGCGGCTTCGATGGGTTGTCTTGGGTCACCCCGCCTTGGCTTTGTTCTTTGGTCTTTAGATTTGCATATCCAAATTCTCGCTTCTATTGTTTGAACTTTTGCTTGATTTTGACAACGTATCGGTACGCCTTGACGAGTGAGGAGATGTTCAGGAACTCCATCTCTTCCTGGATGTATCTGTGTAGGCAGCCACAGTATTTGAGTACCAAATGCAACTCAGATTCCTTGATACCCAACTGTGTGCGAAGGGTATGAAAAATGTTTGTGAACTTCGGCACATCTTTGTCCCTTCCCTACCGTAGTGTGGTCCATTTGATGTATTTGTCCTCATAGCTTTTGATAGGGTAGTACTGCTCCTTGACGGCATCCCAGAATGAATCCTAAGTGGGTGCAGCTGAAAATAGTGAGCCCACACTTTCATTCTTCTGCTCGCAGTAGGTTTCCCACCAGTTCTTGACGTGGGGGGCTTCTTTGAGAAGATCGAAAATAATCTTTTCCCGACTCAAAAATTCATGAATAGAAAAATAACCCTCTAGCAGACTTAACCATTTATCTACGGCATTTGCATCTATCTGACCCTCGAATATGGGGATTTCAAAATTAACTTGTACCTTAAACGGTGTGGCATTTCCAGAGTAGCTGTTGGAATCTGATGCGTCGCCTCTGGGTAGCCACTGAAGGATCTGCACAAACCTATCCATCATTGCGTTCCTTTGCCACTCGAGGGCTTCTTCGAGCAAGATTTTGATAGGATATCCTGCCCCCTCATCTTTCTTTTCATCCACCATGGGAGGCCATCAGGATTTGCGAGGCTGGTCTTGCAAAGGTTCGACTATTTCAAGCCCTAACTCCTTATATCCCGACCTCATTGGGGACATGCAAAGAAAAACAGAGAAAAAAACAGATTGCTCTAATACCATTGATCCAGATTTAAACAGGAACACAACAAATTCCAGAGATAACCATAAACACAGAGATGCAGCAAAAATAATACTTCATTTCATTAATGAAAAATGTTGAAATATGCTTACAAACAGAAATGGAAATAAACTAGCTAGGGAGATGGTAGCTTATCTCTGAGAAGAGATGTGGCAGCTACATGCCTTTGAACTGTGTTACAATGAGGCTCTAAGGTCTATTTATTGTTGAGAAACAATGGAAAACCCTTATCATCCGAAAACCTAACCCTAGAAGATGAAACACCAAATTGTGGGCCCAGTTTGGGTAAATTGGTACATCAATTTCTCGGGGTCATAACTTTGGCACCCAATGTCCATTTGACACATACAATAACTTGTTAGAAAGATCTATCTGAGAAATATAACTTTGGGAAGAGCAACATTGGTCCATGGACCCACGTTGCTCCCAGATTTCCCAAAAAACGTCGTTTAGGGCCCCAAAACAGCTCCGGAAGTTCAGGACTTGAAAAACTGCTAAAAATAGTAAATTGTGTTACAATTACAGAAACTGAAAAACTGAAAGAGATAGTTGTAGGGGTCCAAATGGTATAGGTGGGTGGCCACCAACATCCACCTGGATCAGTGAATGTAAGGCCACTTAGTGATTTGAAACCAATAGATGTAGTGGATAGAGTATCTTCTATCATGGAGATCTCTAAATTTGTTCAGAAGGAGGAGGTCAGATTCAAAGTTTAGGAATGCCTAGGGGTGGTATAGAAAGATGTGGCTGCTCTCCATGCTGAGTTTGATGAGAGAATCAAGGCAGAGATTCCTAGATGTGTTGGGTGTGGAGCATGATTATTTAGAGGTCTTTGTTTCAGCCGGATGTATACCTTAGGAAGTTTGTACACCCGTCCATGTGGGGGGGTGCAAGGGGGACTTGTCCCCCCCGTGGGTGTTCGGGGGGGGGGAAATACCCCTCGGCTAGGGGGTCTGGGGGCTAGCGTTCCCCCAGCAGGGGTTTCAGGGGCAGCGCCCCCGAAGATAAAAATAGATGTAAAATTTCCTTGTAAAAGTATAGTAATTTCTAGTCAATCTAGGCCGTTCGTTAGGCGGATGATCTGACGGTAGAACTTATGTTTAGTTTATTGTTTTTTTCCCTAGAAGGCAACCCCTCTCTTTGTATGAGGGCATTGTATTGAGGTTGTGTAATAGATGTGTATTCTCCATGCGAGAAACAGAGAGGTGATACTGTGAGAGAAAACAAAGGATATTACAGCGGATCTGATGTAGGTTGTGTCTCTTCATTTTGCTGGATAATAAAAAGGAAAGATTGGCTGTTCAAGGTGGACGTAGCCCAAACTGGGTGAACCACATATATCTGTGTCTCTCTGGTTTTTATGTGTTTTCTGTGTTTATATTTCTGCTATATTCTATGTGTTCCATTGCTCTATAATATATAATTTTCTAAAAAGACGTTGGGATCTTGTGGGAATTCTAATCCCATGGACACAATACAATCATATGTTAGTGAAGGTCAATATCAAGGCAGATTCCTCTCATGAGAAGACCTCCTCCCTTAAAGGTAAAATAATGGTTAACTATCTCAGAAAGTAATTTCACCTGTTAGGGTTGGTAAAGACCTTGTTCCACCCTAGAGTGGACTATACAAGGGTCACGAATCTCAAGATTGCATATCACCAACTCTTTCAAACTCCTCTACCAGCTCCAACACTATGGAAAAGGTGCGAACAAATTTTTAATCCTATTGTGATCTAGATCATCAACCCGATGACGCTCCCTCCAGAACTTTTTTTATCATGACTAAGGATGCTCCTAATTGTGACAATTTTATTTTCTGGTTTACGTAAATATTTTTATTTCAGAAGAAACAATGTTAGTTTGTTAGAATTTGGCTAGTACAACTATGCCACTGAGAATATTGATATTTTGTTCTGATGATTCACTGCCAAATCAAGAAATAATATTTTGTAATGGGCTCTCCCTCTGAGGCCCAATAAAAAGTGTTTATGATACAAAACCAAGGGTTCAGAATTTTGGTTTTCCTAGAGAGAAGCTCTACAAGTTGTCAATGAAATGTATGCTATGTGGAAGATTAATAAAAGAAATTGGTGATTCTAGCTCATATGAATGTGTAGTATATATTCCTTCTTGTGTTTGTTCCATATGTTCTCACTCTTCTTCCTAGATTACATGTAATATCAACTTTTGGATATGTTTTCATAGATTTATGGATTCATCTAGGTCTAATCTTGATTAAAGATTCCTATAACTGATATGAATTGTTATCCTTAAAATGTGCTCCATATATCTTAGCACTTCAGTTAAACATCCTTCTCATATGTTTCACGCTGAACTTCAATGAACAAGATCCTTAAACTTTAAGCCCTCTGTGTTGGTTTTATTTCTTCTTTTATTCTCCTATTCGATACACTACAAATGACCTATAAAATTGCATGTGCATATGATGTTGGCCTCTAGAGCTAGATGTTAATGCTTTTGTGGGTTATATTTGGAATTCAACTTTGTATTTATCCTCTTAAGGTAAGTTCTGAACCAATTTCATCTTAAATATGTTAAATAGTGAGTGTAATATAAAATATCAGCAGATCGTTGAAGCACTCATCAGGATGTGCTAGGCATTAGTCTCCTTTCAACCTAGAGGTTGTCTCTAGGAGCTACAACATCTTCTGGCATTTTTTTTGGGGATGACTCAGAAAATTTTCCCTAGGTACGACATTCATACACACTTTAGTAAGGTGATAAAGAAGGGGTGTGGGTTGTAGATCTCTCACCTTGGCGAATCCACGGTTGAAGTTTCATTTTGATCACTCTGGCTTTCAAAAAGCCACACACTCACTTAGATGCCTCATAACAAAGAACCCTTCCTATGTTTGACCTTAAAAATATAATATCTAGGAGATTCTAGAAAGAAAGAACTCCTGTCACTCCATCTCCTATGATCTATTTTCCAGAAGTATCATCTTACATCTCTCAAAAGGTTGTGACAAATTACCCTAAGTCGTCCTCCAAAGTCTTGGAATATCATGAGGAACATTGTTCATTGTTTGCCCCCTTTTCCTCAAGAGTCAAAATCGAAGATCCTTATGCCAGATCTCCTCCTTTCACATTTCATACCCTTCCATAACCTAAGGAGGTTAAAGACATTCTCATAAATAATCCAACGCAGAGTGTAAATAGCCTTCCAACTCAGCATCAGTCAACTGCAATTTAGACAACTCTCTAGTAAGGCCCTGTGATAAACCTCTTACCACCTCCTTTGAAAAAAATGGTTGTTCCTAGGTTTCTCCTAAATAAATATGCCCCACTACAATTGCCACAACCCCTAAATGGTATTCTTGAAGACTATCTTAAGCTCTTGCGAAGATTCACTGGAGAAGATGATATCTTAACACAGAGACATATATAAATATTTTGTGCATTTTAGAAAATATGAATGTAGAAAACTTGGATGTGGTGATGATACTTTTTGTTCAATCTTTGGGTGGGGAGGCAAGGCAATGGTTCAAAGCCCTCCCAATTGCCTCAATCACTACCTAGTAGGAGATGGAGAATTATTTCATGAGAAATTGGGGAGAGAAAAGGGATCATGGATACATCCTCATTAAATTTAATGCAATGAAGAAAAAACATAATGAATATGTTTCATAATTCATTAAAATATTTAACAAACTATATAACAATCTTCCAGCTAAAATAAAACTTCCACATGTTGTTGTTAAAGTGGTTTTTTCTGGGGATTTTGAACCTGAATTCAAATTCACTCTTAGAGAAATAAAGTCTCGTACCCTGGACTAGATTCAAATAGATGATCTAGAAGTTCAAGAAAATTTTACCTCCACCAGGAAATGGAGAGAGAAAAATGAGTATGGTGATAGGAGAAAAGGAAAGGAGGAAGCCAGATCTTCAAGCCATGGTAAAGTTACCCAAGAACAAAATCTTGAGGAGATGAATAAGTTGATAAGAAATTTGTCTAACAAGCTTGTAAAACTGGAATTAGAAAACAAAAACCCTCCTCGACAGAATCAACCAACTCCTAATCGAAATGTCAACCCTCAGTGTAGGAGACCACCCTTGCAGCTCTTGCAAAGGGAGAGAAAAGATCAACGAGATCACATTCAACCTCCTTTGTATCTGGAAGATGCTCCAGAGGAACATGTTGAAGAAACCATGGAATTTGAAGAAAACCAGTTCTCTTCTCTCTCTGAAGAGGAATATATGGAATTGAAGCACATGAGGAAGGATGAGATGAGTTAGATGCCCCACTAGATGATGGTGATATCTACAACTATTGTAGATAGTTTGATGACTTCATGCAGGCTCATTTACATAGAAAGTATGACATCAGATCCTTGAGAAAAAGGTGTAGAATTCAAGACAAAAATGAGGAGCCCCCTCCCTCACATTCTCCCAAATCAACAAAGAAAGGAAAGAAGTTGTGGGAACAAATATCACCAAAAAATAAAGAGTCCTCAGATTCCATCCTCCATAGGCCTAAAGTTTCTAAAATATAGTAGTTTCCCTTACCATCCAAGCCAATATGTGATAAGGAGAAATATTTTGTTGATGTTTCCACAGTTGATAGGAGCCCCTCTACCTTTAATCTTCAAAAAGAGTTGGAGAAGGTCAAAATATATGTTCCCTTAACTAAATTGTTGAAACAACCAAATTATAAAGCTCAAGTATCTTAGTTCATGTGTCCACCTACCATAACTCCTATGTAAGATAGCTTGAACCTCCAAGAAGAAAGGCCCATGGTTGTATTTGTACCTCATGTTGAGGAGCAAGAATCTTCCACTACCCCTTTCTATGTTACCTTGGTGATTCATGAACTTATTTTACATAATTATATGCTTGACTCAGGAGCTTCTCACAATTCGATGCCCTTTCCTTTCATGGAGCAGTTGGGGCTACAAACAAAAAAACCATATAAATACATGTACTCTTTTGACTCTAAGAGAGTAAAATTCCTGGGGATGATTAAAAACCTAGTGGTCAATTTGGACCAGATTCCTATGAAGAGTGTTATCATGGATATTGTGGTTGCTGACATCCCTACAAGGTTTGGCATGCTCTTGTCTAGGTCATGGGGGTCCAAGATTGGAGGATCTATCAAACTAGATTTAACATATTCTACCATCCTTGTGTTCAATGGAGAAGAAAGACGATTGTATAGATAATAGAGATTCGTAAAAGATAGTTACAAGGGTTGACTGTTAAAAAAAATCTCCTATGTATGGTAAAGAGAAAGATTTATCCTATTTGTTGTTAGAGGAAAATGATATAATCCTAGATGAAACGCAGGTGGAGTGTTCAATCCAGCTAAACAAAAAATCACTAGAGTGTGATAAATTATGGAATCTATACTTTGATCGTGCTTATTCTAGGGAAGGAAATGGGATAGTTGTGTTGTTTGTGTCTCCATAAGGCAGGCTGATTCCTCCTTCATTCAAGCTATTGTTTGACGCCACTAATATTTTTGTTGAGTATGATGCTTTGTTGCTAGGACTATAAGGTGCCAAGAATCTGAATATTGGGTGCTTGATAGTGTTTGGAGACTTAGAGTTGGTGATGAAGCAAATACGAAATTGATACCAAGTTAAGAATCCAAGCTAAGCATCCAATTTATTCCCAGAGAGAGTTCTCAGAGGGTTGACTCCTTGGCTATATATGCAAGTAATTTTAAACCTCCTCAAAACACATTGCTTAGATACGAAGTTGTGGTCAGGTACAAACCTTCACTGTTAGACAATGTCAAACATTGGCAAGTGTTTGAATATGAGGAATGAATTAAACAATTCATGGAGGTTATTGGAAAGTTTTCAAACTAGGTGTTTGACCAGGAGGAGGAGGAGGAAGTAATAGATGAACAAGAAGTTAGTTGAGGAGAAACTATTGTTGGACACAAGATTTTACAATTAAAGGTTAATACCATCCCCAGGGGATTGGTCCCATTAGAAGGGTTATTTAACCCAAATGATGTGGTTGCCAAACGTATTCAGAAAGAGCTAGAAGAATGGGTGGAAGATTGAAACATTTGTACAAAACAAGACCCCAAGGTGATAAAATCGACAAAAGGATTTCCTGATGAGCACAAGCAGAAGTATCTGGACCTTTTTAAAAATTATATGGATGTGTTTTCTTGGTCTTACGATTACATAAAACCATTTGATACTACTATCATTCAACATAAGATACCTTTAAAAGATGAGGTGAAACCATATAAGCATAAGCACAGGAAAATTAATCCTCTCTTACTCCCATCAATTGAAAAAGAGTTAAGGATGTTGCTCCAAGCCAAAATAATTGTACCTCTGAGGTATTCAAAATGGGTGGAAAATCTATTCCCTATCAAAAATAAGAATGGGGAAATAAGGTATTTTGTTGACTTCATAAATATGAACATGGCTTCATTAAAGATAATTACTTGCTACCTAAAATGGACTACAGTCTATAGAAGGTGGTAGGTTCAACCCATATTTCTATGATGGATGGTTTTTCCAGATACAGTCAAGTGGTTTTCCACCCTGAAGATCAGAAGAAAACTACGTTCATCATGCCCTGGGGAACATTTATGTATGCCAGAATTCCCTTTGGACTCATACATGCAGGAGCCACTTTTCATAGAGCCATGGATATAGCATTTGTGAGATAACAAGACAAATTTGTGGTAATTTACCTAGATGACATGACCATTTTTTCAAAAATGGATGAAGAACACATTGAACCTCTAAGTCTCACTTTTGAGAAATGTAGAAAATATGGTTTGTCTTTAAATCCAAAGAAATCTCAGTTCGCTCTAAGTGAGGGAAAACTTATACGACACATTTTGGCAAAGGAGGGGATGAAGATTAATCCCAAAAGGGTGGAAACCATCAACAAAATCACATTGCCAAGTAATAAGAAAGAAATCGAGGTTTTCTTGGGTAGAATCAACTTTTTAAGGAGGTTCATACCAAATTATGTTGAGATAGTCAAAGAAATTACAAAGATATTAAAGAAGGATACGAAATTGAAGTGGACTTTAGAAGCCCAGGAATCGTTTTCCAGAATCAAAAGATTTTTGTAGAATATCCTGTATTAGTCAACCCAGATTATTTAAAACCATTTTTCATTTTTTATTTTTCTTCCCCTCACACACTGGTTTTTGTCTTATTGCAGAAGAATAATGAAGGGCACTAGCAACCAATTGCATTTTTCAGTCAGGTGCTAAGAGATGTTGAGCTAAAATTTAATATTTTAGAGAAACAGGCCTATGCCTTCATGAAAGCCCTGAATTATTTTAGAATCTACATCCTGCAATCAAATATAACTGCTTATGTTCCTAAAACTACTATGAAATATATCTTGGTGCAAGGTGAGAGTGGGGGAAAATGAGGAAAATGCATTGCTAAAATATAGGAGTATGACATGAATATCAAACCTACCAAGCTGATCAAGGGATAGGGGTTAGCTAAAATTCTATCTAAAGAAAATTTCCAAGCATTAGGCATAAACTTACTGGTTGGAAAAGATTGAGAAAGTGAAAAATTGGAGCAACAACAAGGGATTGAAACCCCAACTTAGAAAATCCAGATGAAATACATTGTGTCCCACTGGTACAAACATATTGTCCTTTATCTACTTTTTCTAAGGTTCCCAGTGAATTTTGAACAAGTTAAGTATAGGGCTCTAAGGCTGCAAACTGTTGGGATGGAGACCCCTAGGTCTAAGTTTTGAGTCAAATTTTGTAATATTGTAAAGTCTCTGCATATTGAGGAGCAGAGCGCGAATAGCACAGAACGTTAAGAGTCAAAGGTGATTTTAGGTAGGTCAAAGCCCCTTATTTTGTAAAGGGATGGGAATTTTTGAGTAAACAATGAGCTCTGCCCATGGTCTGCGGACCATGTAATGTAATGTAAAATATATAAAAGGGACCCACCTTTTCAGGACACTCACTGTGTTTCTTGACAGTCTCTCTTGAAGTCAGTTTGGAAGGGGTTAAAAGGAGGGTTTTGCATGATTTAATGGCTCCAGGGTGTATAGTACATCCTGATATTTTAATTCATGTCTTTAGCAACAAAACATTCATCAGGGAATGTCTCCAAATTGGCTTGCCAAGACTTGTTGCGTTTCTGCAAGATTTAGTGCATTTTTGTGTATGAAGATTTTTTTACTGCATGTAAAGGTTAAATGTCAAAATAGGTTAATTAAATAGTTGTCTCATGATTTTATCTGATGTCAATAGGTTGATAATTCTTACCATTATAAAATAATCTTGTAATTAATTCTTTGAGAGATGAGCTAAAGTAGTTTAGCAAAAAGGGGAAAGTTGTTCTAACTCCCCTAAGATTTGGCAAAGATAGGATAGATGCATGTATTTGACTGTTTAGAGTGGAATTCAACCTCCTTAGGAGGAATTAGACCTCATCTCCTATATTAGGCTGAAATTTAATGTAATCAGGGGTTGGATACTTGAAGCTCATACAGTTCTGAACTAGTGTACTTGAATTTTTTAAGAAATAATATACAATTGTAGTTATTTTTATGGGATTCATGGGTTATGGTCAGTAGCACTATTTTTCTCATGTTTTCTTATATAATTGATTATTAGATCTTTCTAGCAGTCATATAAACTTCTTCTTATTCTTTATCTCTTAAGTTTTTAAACAGGAATCATTATCTAAATGTTTTGTTTTGTTTGAGATTAACATTTAAATGTTTTCCTTCTAGATAAGTGAATTCATGCATCTGCTCACTTAACTCCTTCTATATGATTTCCTCCTCACCACACTACAATGACAAGTCACTTGTGTCATTGGTTACACCTATCTTGCCCCATTCTATGACTGCAAATAATCTCTTAGAATACTTGGCCTAGTTCCTAAACCTAGTGCTCTTTATCTAACAAATCCTAAATCAAAACCCTATTGAGTTGATACCTAGCCTAAAACCCTAATTTTCTCCAGTCATTTTGGTTGGCTGTGACATTGATTTTAGAGAGAGCCCTCTCTTATTTGGTAGGGCTAGCTTCCAAGTCAAAATTTGGTTTGAGGTTACCTCTTTGGTTTCCTTTCTCAGCCTTGGGAAACTAAGGAGCACTAACATAGTCTAAGCTTCCACTAATAGACACTCTCTCCACAAAAGATCTTCAACACTAGTATTTTGCTTAATTGTTTCAGTTTCTCATGGCTTCTTTACTACAATTGGAGGAGCGGATGACCTTGACGGACTAGAATCATTCTAAGCTCATTCAAGCTCATGAGTACTAGTAGCATCATAACACTCAACTTACACAAGACCGAGACTAACTGTTACAACTTTCTCAAGGCATAGAAGAAAGGTATCAACTTTAGCAGCAAAAAGACAAAGTTGAGCAAGAGTTAGTAGATATAAACACCAAACTCATTTAGATGTGGCCTACATTGTTAGAGAAGCTCCATTTTCCTGAATATATATTAGCCTATGAGCCATCCAATGCTTATGGTTGCTCAAATGTGTTTGGACCATCATAGAAGCTGAGAATAAATCTATTTAGGGTACACTTTTTGAATTGTGAGACAAATTACCAAATCCAACCAAAGATTTTATCAAGAAAATGGATCATGTTGTGGAGAAAGGTATCACTATTTTCTCCAAGCTCTAGAGGCAAACATAAGACTCTCAGAATATTTTGAGGCAAGTGCAAGACTAACTAGGTCTTCTTTCTACATGAAATCAACCCGTTTACGAGTTGTGAGAGGAGGTCAAGAATTTGATGGAAGATGCTTTATCCATTATTGATCTTGCTAAGAAGAAAAGGTTCTTTGAAGAATATCACATAAAGAAACTTAGATCACTACTTTAGAGGATGAATTACTCGAGGCAAAAAAAACTATTCAAGATCTCAAGCCTACTGTCCAGGAGCAACACTTACAGTTATACCAACTTAAATTGGATGCATAAAATCAATTGAATGCATTTCTTTCAACTCATCCCAAGGCACCAGATGTTGTTGCAACCCAAAATTTGTTAATCAAAGCACCACCTTGATGTGAACATGTCTAGATCAATTTGATATGTACATTTTCTTTCATTGAAAAGTTTTGCAAGTTGTTCCTAAGTTGGGTCCTTCATTTGAAGGCGAAGCATTTGAGCAAGCAAAGGAAGGATCAATTTACCAAGAAAAATATTGATTTGAGGGAGATTCAATAGGTTGTGGTTGGGGCCTATTGGGTCCTTCATTTTTTGGATAGTTTTGGTAAAAATATGGCTACGAAAAGTAGGAAGCATAAGCCTGAAAAGGTAATGGTTAATTTGGCTAGGAGTCAGCTGCGGAAAATATGAAGTGGAAAGAAGTGGACCAAGCAGTTATTTTGGAATTCACCAAGTTTGCACAAAATTGATTGAGTTGTTGTAGTTTGAAGGAATCAAGCGAACGTGAACCAAGTGAGTGTGAGGTTGATATCATCAAAGTGGTTAAAGTTGAAATTATTGAGTGAGTATGAGTTAAACTTGATCAGATAAGTAGGCCAAAAATATATAAATACATGCAAGGAAAGCTACACATATAGATAGCAGAGAGAGGCTGACATATTTCTAAAATTATAATTCATACTCTATTATTGTAATTTTGTGTCTATAGTGAGTACTTTTGGAAATGATATTTGAAAGATCTAGCTGAGATATTGTAGATATATAATTATAATGATGATTTGGCATGATAATGATAAGCGAAGATTATTGGAAGGAGAATCATTGTGCAATGTATGTGTATATGTGTCTGATTGTGAGTCTATTTTAAACTTTTGAATTCCTACGTCAACTTCCTATGTAATGTGCTTTATTCATTTCTTGCCAAAGGTTATTTAACCAGTATACAATGGTTAATGGATATTAAAATACATTTGACTGGTATAATGTATTTTGTCACCATCTAAACCCCAACCATCAAACCTAGGTCCTAAAAGCGCTTCGGGTGAGACTTTCTTCCCTTGTAGAAGATCAATAATGTCGACGCTACTACGATGAAAACCTTTGTTGGCACCCTAAGGTAGAAACTTGGGTCTGTAATAATTGTTTTCTAATAGATGGCACCAGAGAAATATTTATAGCACATCAAGAGTCCAAATGATCTAGTCATCACAGTGGAACCACAAGAGTGGGTTTGTGGCCTACCACAATCAAATATCTTAAACTTACTTCAAATCCCACAATTTAGCTAGATCGTCAAAATAAATGTTTGCGTAAATACTTGTTAAGTTGAGTCGATGGAGGTTTCCTCTAGTTGGATCAACTAGTTTCCATAGACACCAACGTTATCGCAAGAATCATAGGGTTAGTGACAACAATTGACAAATGAGAGCCTTTTTTCACAAACAAAAGAAGAGATAAATCCCTAGCTAAGGAGTTGAAAGAAAAGTATGGTACGCACTAAGGTCTGCACGGTTTTGATATTGCCAGCATCAATGACAACGCAATCAAGTTTGCATCCAATTGTATGGCTTACAAACTTGTACACAAATGTCGTAAAGACTAGGTATTAGAAAATGTGATTGTGGTAACAACAAAGTGTGTAGTAGGGGTTTAGATGATTTGGGCCATATTCTTATTGAATCATTTTTTGATCAACTATCAAGAGGCACAAAAAATGACCACAAGGTTCCACTATACATGGCTCTCACTTCTCATTTCCTTAGTCACATGTAGGAAACTAGAAGAAATGCAGTTACTAGAAGTGGCACCCAAACCATATCTTGCACCCCAATATGCTTTCTTATGGCATACTACACACAAATAGAGGCAGTTGAAGAATAATCTCAAATTTTTATTTTTACAAGGAGGTCATCAAGAAAACAATAGAGAGGATACCACACATCCCACCACAGGTCATAGAAGCATACAAGGGGATGAAAAATTTTAAATCCACCCCACACTTTATGTTCATTCAGCTAAGAAGAGATCATGTTAAGTAGTGGCTTCATAGCTGATACAAATTGACTAAAGTGAGGGCTAGTAACATCATTATTGTCTGGGAAGTAGAGTGGAAAGTCTCAATGGATGAAACAAATGATGTGGAAAACATTGAAAGCATTAAGTATATGGAGCAATATAGATATGTACATGATTTTGCATATGAGACAAAACAAGGAAATGGAGTAGGTGAATCCCAAGAAGAAGACATTGCGTAGGTTGGGGATAAGTGGAAGCAGTAGTAGAAGACAAAAGAAGGAACTTCCCACGCAAGGATGAAAAGAAAAGAAATGAAACCAACATTCACCCAAATCCAGTCATTTTCTGATGATGACCTAGAGAATATTAAGAACCATGTCAAAGAAAAGAAAGAAGAGGTGCTAAATAAAGTAACACAATATCAAAAACAAATACAAATAAGAATGTAGGAATAGTTGGAGCAATTAAAACAAATTTTAGTGTCCAACAAACTCTCCATGAAACACCCAACAAGGACAGAATAAACTGTCCATACCTAGTTACAAAGTGAAACAAAAGTAATTGGCACAATTCCAACACTATGCCAACCATTTTCAACATTAGGAGAGTGCTACAAACTAAACATATTGAGAAAGGAAATGGACTTTGCAAGTGTAGACACGTAAAATGCACACAAAGCTTAAGCCATGTGGAACGGGTACTATCAGATTTATCATAGGAAATTTTTCATCAACTACTGCTACGTGTCACACAGGAACTATAGTTCCACATAGCTACAATGACAGCAGATTTGGAACAATTGTCAACATATCATGAGGTTCTGCAGGAAGAAAATATGCAGCTACTAGTGGAAAGGGAGAAAGAAATGCAAAGAGAAGAAATGTTAATAAAGGTAGTAGAGGATGTCTACAACAACCTACTAGAGGCTCAATGGAGGTAGATACACAAATGAAGGGGAAATTGACAAATATTGGTGAGGTCATTCAAGGTCTCAAGGCCAAACTAGTGGAGTTGTAGTTGCAAAAAAATCCAAGAACTCCACGAAACGAAAAAGAGCATAGGGAGAAAGAGTAGGTAACAACATTGACCTTTGATCAGATCAAAGGGTTAGAAGAATAGTGTGGTAGGATTTATGAATAATGCATGAAACTTTGGACTAGGCTGCTAGAAAATGAAGAGCTAAAAGAAGTGGTAAAAAATATTTAGACAACACATGAGAAAGCACATAATCTCAAGGACAACCTTAACACACTATCAATGAATGAGAATAAAGACTCCATGTTAGAGAACACACCACTATGTAAATATATCAATCATATGAAAGTTGATGAATAACAATTGACGCAAAATATTGAAAACTTGTAGGATGAAGCACTAAAGCTCATGGACGAAATCAAGTATTCACATCCTATTGTTAAACAAGCATGGCAGGAAGGGTAATAAATGTTGAAGACCCCCATTTTAGTGGAGGTGGTAGAACATATTTTGGGAAAAGAAGAAGTAGTGAATACAAAGGTGGACACTAGGAAGAAAACATTCAGAAAATTTGTTGTGATAATAAAGGAGTGAATACCCTTACTAGAGCATCAGAGAGACTAAGTGGCTCAAGGATGAGCCATAGGTGAGTGTTGGGGGCATGTTGGAGTAATGTTCTTGGGTCACAAGTTTTCATGATTTGCGCAAAGAAGCATGGTGCAGGAATAGCATCCAAGGGATAATGCGCAGAAGTGTGAAGGATAAGGGAAGCCATTGTTTGTATGTTCTGGCCCATAGTTATGTTTAGTACCCGCCCATAGTAATAAATGGTTTGTGGACAGCTTGGGTTCAAATTTAAACCTATAAATAGGCCAAGGCCAAGAAGTCAAAGGGACACACTTGGACATAATTTGAGATAGAGGCATGTAGTCTTGCATTGTAATTATTTACTAGGTTGATGAGTCATGATGGGTGCAAATGGAATGGAATATTAAGAATCTTAATTAAAATATTTGTTTAGGCCCACTTTGTGTGGCTGTGAATGCTTAATGGCTTGTCTATTTTTCATAATATTGTTATTTTAAATGTATCCATAATGGGACAATTGTGCAGAAGTATGCCTCATTTATTTGTCTGAATTTTAATAAGTAATAATGTGTTGAATCTGGATAGCTTCAACATACGATCTCCATATCTTTCATCACTAGAGAAATATTTAGGTTCCTAAAATTTCCCCTAGATGCCTGAGGTGAGACTTCACCTACTTGCAAGTGTTTCTGAAAGGGCCAGTGTCTGAAGGGGTTTTTGTAGGCGAATTCTCTCGAACTCAGGGTCTATGATGCAGGAGCATCTAAACTTAGCCAACAATGTGATGGTTTATTCACATGTTGTGGCTAAATGAGTTAAATTTCACTGACCTGAGTGGTCAAAAGTCAGTTTTGGTAGAGGGTTGGATCTCTCAAAAATGATCTTTACTTCATTATTGTAATAATTAGAAAATTGTCTTATTTTAGACTAAGGGATAAGTTGTTAGCATAGGTGTGTAATAGAGCTTAAAAATAGAGATTTGATTGTTAGATTAATTAAAATAGAGATTGAGTTGTTAGTGCAGTTAGGATAGGATTTGACTCATAAAAGTGAAGAAAATGTAATGGAAATGGATTAGCTAAGATGACTGAGAATTGAGTGAGGGACGAGAGTTTGAGTGATAGATAGGGTTTGAGATTGAGACAGAGGTCAAATAAATTGTTGTAATTGAGTCGAGAGGGCCAAGACCCTGTAACTTCTATTATATTAAAGAAATTGATTTAGTGTGCATCTGTGTGTTAATCCTGGTGCCGAATCTTGTTTACCTCTGTGTATCTGTGTTTTGAAACATAACCGGGTATTTTCTCTATTTTCACACTTTAATTCTGAATCTCAATGTTTATGTGTTTATCGTTAATCGTGGTCATTTAGTGTTAATGGGTAATCTTGGAATTAAGCAATAAAAAAATTATTAAGTGTTTTATTTACGTTTGATTTAATGCACGTGGTTGTATTGGAAAAGAGGGTTTTATCAGCGAAGGTGGTTATCGGGCGAAGGAAAAGTGGTAAGTGGTAATTCGGGGTGATCACCCGATTCCATTAACCAAGAGATATGTAGCACTTGGGTGGAGAGAGAAAACCATTTTATCAGGTGGGTAATCCCCATGCAAGTGGCTCACCCGATATTGTTATTAACCATTGGATCAAGTGCGCTTTGATCAACGGTGGAGGATCAATGGATTGTTTTGTTGATCAGGGCAGTTAGATCTGGAGAGAGGAGATCAACAGTCTAGAGTGAAGTGCCTGTTTAAAAAGGGAAAGTCAACGTGGGACCGACGTGTTTAGGGGAAAAGTGGGACCCTCAAGATAAAGTAAGCCATGTACAGAATCCGCTTGAACACATTTGATTGGTTATAAAGTAACCAATAGTATATTTTTAAGACTACCACCTTATTTTGATCAACCTCCTACGTCATTTTGGTATCAGAGCACAGAGATTGAGTTTGACTGTAGTAAACATGCCGCCAAGGAGGGGAGTTGGCATAGGTCGAGGAAGACCTAAAGCAAATGCAGTTATGTTGGAAGAGATCCAGAGTCTGTGTACAAGGATGGACACAATCGAGATTGCTCAGAGGAGAACACCTGATAAAGGAGTTGACAGTGCTGTAGAAGAATCTTCTGAGGAAGAAGAAGAAGAGGAAAATGAAACTACCAAAGTTATCAAGATGTTGGCTAAAGTAGGTGGAAAACCAAAGGTGGAAATTCCTATGTATGAAAAGACTCTCAATGCAAAAGAGCTAATGGATTGGATTAGTTCATTCGACAAATATTTTGACTATGAGGAGGTTGATGGCAAAAAGAAGGTGAAATTTGCAGTTACTAGATTGAAGGGTCATGTAGCTATTTGGTGGGATGAACTACAAACATCCAAAACAAGAAAAGGAAAGTCCAAGATCAAGCAATGGGACAAAATGGTGAGTAAAATGAAAGCTAAATTTATGCCAAAATATAATCAGTTAAATATTTTCAAACATTTACAAAATTTAAGGCAAAAAGGAATGTCTGTTAAAGAATGTACATAAGAGTTTTATAGATTGAGTATTAGAGCAGGACATGCAGAGGATGACATAGAGAAGGTAGCCAGATATATCAATGGCTTAAGATATGACATACAGGATGAGATCATCTTGCTGGATTTGAAGACCATTGAAGATGCCTATCAAGAAAGTTTGAAGGTAGAAGAGAAGATGTTAAGAAAACAAAATCAGAGGAATAGAGGGAAAAGTTCAGTAAGAGGTAGAGGAACTACTAGACCAAGGTTACAACAACATCAGAATGAAGCAGGAATTTCAAGTAGTAGACCACCATAGAGGGGAGATTTTAATAGAGGAAGATTTGCACCTAGAGGTCGAGGAAGAGATATTCAGTGTTACACATGTGGAGAATGGGGACATGGATCATGGGACTGTCCTCATAATAGAACAACAAGTCAAAGGAATGTGAATGTGGCTAAGGCAAAGGAAGAAAAACCTCAAATTACAGACAAGGAAAAATTCCTTGAAGTAGGAGAATCCATGTTGTTGAAAAGGGTATCGCTTAAGGCAGAGAAAGAGACTAGAGAACCAGCTCAAAGGAAGAGTTTATTCAGAACTACATGCAAATCCAAAGGTAAATGTTGTAAAGTGATAATTAACAGTGGAAGCACTGATAACCTTGTTTCTACAGAGATGGTGGACATGCTAGGATTAGTGAAGACAGTACACCCTACTCCTTACAAAGTGTCATGGTTGCAGAAAGGACATCAGATTATTGTGACAGAACAATGCAAGGTAGAGATACATATTGGTACTTATAAAGATGTGATATTGTGTGATGTAATTCCAATGGATGTATGCCATATATTGTTGGGAAGACCTTGGAAGTTTGATCGGAAAGCTATTCATGATGGGAGGAAAAATACTTATACTCTGGAGAAGGATGGAAATAAACATACACTGCTTCCATTGAAGGATGAAGCTAACAAAGGAGCACCTGGAAATAGTGTTATGCTAATGAGTGGAAAGAAGCTATTGCAAGAGGTTGGAAAAGGTGAAGAAATGCATTTTTCTATCATAGGGAGACCTAAGGTAATTTTGACTTCCACAAACTTAGATGATTTACCTGAAGAAATCAAAATTCTATTGAATGATTTTGCTAATATTATTGTGGATGAGTTGCATAATGCATTTCCACCAATCAGGAGTATTAGTCATCATATTGATCTAATACCAGGAGCAAGTTTGCGAAACAAAGAAGCATACAGATTAACTCCTCAAGGGAATGCAGAAGTTGGAAGACAAGTGAAAGAACTAATGGATAAGGGACTAATCAGAGAGAGTCTTAGTCCATGTGTTGTACCAACAGTACTTAGTCCAAAGAAAGGAGGTGAATGGCATATGTGTTAAGATTCTAGAGCCATAAACAAGATCACTATCAGGAATAGGTTTCCTTTACCACACATGGATAATTTGATGGATTGTTTGAGTGGGTCAAAGTATTTTACTAAAATAGATTTGAAGAGTGGATATCATCAAATAAGAATTAGAGAAGAAGATGAATGGAATACTGCATTTAAAACAAACAGTGGGTTGTACGAGTGGTTAGTGATGCCTTTTGGACTCACTAATGCACCTAGCACGTTCATGAGATTGAAGAATGAAGTCTTGAAGGAATATGCAGGAAAGTTTGTTATTGTTTATCTTGATGATATTCTAGTTTTTAGTAGAAGTAAAGAAGAACATCTAGAGCATCTTAAATTGGTTTTAAGAACTCTACAGAAAGAGAAACCACTGATAATTTTGAAGAAATGTAGTTTCATGAAAGAAGAATTAATTTACTTGGGATTTGTAGTTTCTAAAGAAGGGTTGAAAATGGATCTAGAGAAAGTCCAAGCAATTTGGAACTAGCCTATGGCAAGGAATATATTTGAGGTAAGAAGTTTTCATGGTCTTGCAAGTTTTTATAGGAAATTTATTAGAGGTTTTAGTCAAATTTGCACGAATTCTTGAAACAATCAAGGAGACTAATCAACCATTCAAGTGGACAGAAGTAGCACACAAGAATTTTAAGTTGCTGAAGAGGAAAATCACAGAGAAACCAGTTTCAGCTTTACTTGATTTTGCAAAAGTATTTCAAGTTGAAATAGATGCTAGTGGAGTTGCAATTGGAGTAGTTTTGAGTCAGGAACAGAGACCAATAACATACTTCAGTGAGAAATTAAATTAAGCTAAGAATAAGTATTCTTCTTATGATAAAGAATTTTATGCTATTGTACAAGCCTTAAAAAAATGGAGACATTATTTGCTACCAAAGGAGTTTATATTGTACTCTCACAATCATGCATTACAGTTCATAAACAACCAGCCAAAATTGAACCAGAAACATGCCAAGTGGGTAGAGTTGTTGATGCTTTAAGCAGGGTAAATTTCATTGTGCAAGAATTAAAAGTTGGTGTTGTAGGATTTGAAGAAATGGTTGAAATGTATAAAGATGATGCAGATTTCAAATATATTTATACAGTAGTACAAAATCCAATAGTTCATAACATAAGTTAGTGGTTAGATTATCTTATCCAAGGAGGTTTATTGTTTAAAGGCAACAAGTTGTGCATTCCCAAATGTTCTATGAGGGAAAACATAATAAAGGAGAAACACAGTGGAGGATTATCTAGTCACTTTGGACAAGACAAAACCTTTGCTCAGGTAAATGCTTTTTACTATTGGCCAAAGATGCAAACTGATGTTAAGAGATTTGTTGAGAAGTGCAGGATATGTTAGCATGCTAAAGGGAGAAGCCAGAATACAGGATTGTACTAGCCATTGCCAATACCAGACCGACCATGGGATGCAGTTAGCATGGATTTTGTTTTGGGGTTACCTAAAACTCAAAGGGGGAATGATTCCATTTATGTTGTGGTATATATATTTCCAAGAAGGTACATTTCATTGCACGTAATAAGACTAGTGATGCAACACATATTGCTAATCTATTTTTTTCAAAAATTGTAAGATTACATGGATTGCCTATAAGTATTGTGTCTGATAGAGATACAAGGTTTGTAGGGCATTTCTGGAGAACTCTTTGGAAGAAACTAGGTGCTAACCTCAATTTCAGTTCAGCATACCATCCTCAAACAAATGGACAGACCAAAGTGGTAAAAAAAAGCTTGGGAAACATATTGAGAAGTTTAGTGTATCAAAATCCTAGGCAGTGGGATTTAGCACTAGCTTAGGCTGAGTTTTCTTATAATGACACTCCAAACTGAAGTAATGGAATGAGTCCATTTCAGATTGTTTTTAGGATGAATTCAAGAGGTGTGTATGAGCTCGGAAATTTGGTTAAACAGGAGACAAGAAGTGAAAAAAGATGAAGAGTTTGCAAAGCAGATGCGGAGACTACAAGAAGATGTCAAAGGCAGATTGCAGGAAAGCAGTGGAAAATACAAATAGAGAGTAGATATGAAAAAAAGAGAGAAAGAATTCAAAGTGGGAGATTTAGTGATGGTATATTTTAGAAAAGAAAGATTTCCTGCTAAGACTTACAATAAACTAAAAATGAAAAAGATAGGACCATGTAGAATTGTAAGAAAGTTTTCAACTAATGCTTATGAAATTGAATTGCCAGAAGGGATTGGAATATCACCTATCTTCAATGTTGCAGATTTGTATCCATACAAAGAGATAGAGACAAAGCTACAGGAGGAAACTACAGAAGATGAAGTTCAAACTTTGAACTGGGAAGAACAAATGCCAAAGATAATTAAGAAAGAGGTGGAAGCTGTTTTGGAGAAAAGAGTATCCAAAAGAACTAGAGGATGGGTTTATTTTCAATATCTAGTCAAATGGAAAGGACAACCAGTGGAGGATGCTAGTTGGTTGACAACAGCAGAGTTGCAGAAGTATGGAGTAAACCCTGAAAGTCTGAGGGATGATTCTTTTCTTCCCCAAGAGTTTGATGCAGAAGCATCTGGACTTAGCCAACAATTTGATGGTTTGTTCACATGTTGTATCTAAATGAGTTAAATTTCACTGACCTGAGTGGTCAAAAGTCAGTTTTGGTAGAGAGGGTTAGATCTCTCGAAAATGATCTTTACTTCATTATTGTAATAATTAGAAAATTGTCTTATTTTAGACTAAGGGATAAGTTGTTAGCATAGGTGTGTAATAGAGCTTAAAAATAGAGATTTGATTGTTAGATTGATTAAAATAGAGATCGAGTTGTTAGTGCAGTTAGAATAGGATTTGACTCATAAAAGAGAAGAAAATGTAATGGAAAGGGATTAGCTGAGATGATTGAGAATTGAGTGAGAGGCGAGAGTTTGAGTGATAGATAGGGTTTTGAGATTGAGACAGAGGTCAAATAAATTGTTGTAATTGAGCCGAGAGGGCCAAGACTCTATAACTTCTATTATATTGAAGAAATTGATTCAATGTGCATCTGTGTGTTAATCCTGGTGCAGACTCTCGTTTACCTCTGTGTATCTGTGTTCTTAAATGTAACCGGGTATTTTCTCTATTTTCACACTTTAATTGTAAATCTCAGTGTTTATTTGTTTATCGTTATCGCGGTCATTTAGTGTTAACGTGTAATCTTGGAATTAAGCACTAAAAAATTTATTAAGCGCTTTATTTAAGTTTGATTTAATGCACGTGGTTGTATTGGAAAAGCAAGTTTTATCAGCGAAGGTGGTTATCGGGTGAAGGAAAAGTGGTAAGTGGTAATTCGAGGTGGTCACCCGATTCCATTAACCAAGCGACATGTAGCACTCGGGTGGAGAGAGAAAACCACTTTATCAGGCGGGTAATCCCCGTGCAAGTGGCTCACCCGATATTGCTATTAACCGTTGGATCAAGTGCGCTTTGATCAATGGTGGAGGATCAATGGATTGTTTTGTTGATCGGGGTGAGTGATGACCATTAGATCTGGAGAGAGGAGATCAATGGTGTAGAGTGATCACCGAATTTTTTTGTTGATCAGGGTGATTGATGACTGCTATATCTGGAGAGAGGAGATCAACAGTGTAGAGTGAAGCCCCTGTTTAAAAAGGGAAAGTCAATGTGGGACTGACGTGTTTAGGGGAAACATGGGACCCTCAGGATAAAGTAAGCCATGTACAGAATCTGCTTGAATGCATCTGATTGGTTATAAAGTAACCAATAGTCTAGTTTTAAGGCTACCACCTTGTTTTTATCAACCTCCTGTGTCAGTCTACCCCTTGCATGCCAATAACGTCCATCAAGGAGTTCGAGGTAGAGGCCCCCAAGTTAAGCTACATACCCAAGTCCACACCCAAGAAGTTGTAGCTATATTTTATTTTTCTATCCCCCAGCCCAAAATCCATGAGGAAATCTACCAACTCGAAGCACTCACCACCAATGGCTGTAAAACTTATTCTAACTCTGAAATCCTAGAGGAGGTAGCCAATTGGGTTCCTAACCCTAGAAATACTAGGGGACAATGGAGTCAATACCTAAAATCCATCACCCTCCATTGGTAGAGGAAAACTCTTCTCAGCATGGTCTTGAAGGAGAAGCATGATTACCATAATCATATAATTTCTTCCTTGAATGAAATCAAGTGGGTGCAATGATATCAATGCTCTTGTCTAGCTAGTTTAGATGCCCAATTAGTTCACCTTGAAACTCATCCTTAGTGTGAATTGAAGCCTCATAGTCTTATTCGTAGAAGTGCCCAGGACCTAGCTCCATTCGCATCTTTAGACTCTTGATATCATGATATGCCTTATGGTAGTTGTTTTTCTTCTTTATGTAGTTCAGGACGTGGTAGTTTTAGTAGTTTTCAGCATCATATGTTTCTATTTTGTTATACTTGAAATTCAATTAATTATTAGGAAATATGGTTTCCCTTGAGGTAGATTGAGACTGAGCACTACATGAATTGTGGTTCTTTTAATGATATATGTTGAAATTTTTAGGTAATACAAAATTAATTCAAAAAGAAAAATCTTAGAATTGTATGGTGTTTAGTATTGAACATCATGTAGAATAACTCACAATTTACTTCAAATATCAGCACAACGTGTTAAATATCACCTCAAAGAACATCAATCTAACTAGTTGTCTACAAATTTGTGAGGTTGTGTGTGATAACTCAATGGGAAAATTGGGTTGACACAACTACATATGAAAACAAGGAGGGTAGTAACCTACAACAAGCCTATATCAAAACTACAATAACAAGGTAAGCCCAATGGATTTCCAAATCAAAGGAATGTTCAAAAAAAAATTTGAACTTCTGCCAAAACCGAGTAACTAATAAATGGGAGCTTAATATGTTCTCCCAGAAATAGACAAGGAGAAAAGGACTTGCTCTAATACCATATAGAAATCAAAATCTACCCTAAATTGTAAAGAAACCTAGAATCTTTATAATAAAATAACAATAAACTTTAATAATAATAATAATAATAGAGAAAGCCCACTATATATAACAATGGAAGAGGCTCAAAATTAACAAAAAAAAAAAAACCTTATAAACATACAACAGAAAATAATTGACTTATATTATAAAATTGAAAAAAAACACTATCATAATTTAATAAATAAATTATTAACATAACCTACTAATCCTCAACAATAAAATATTCCCAAAATAGAAATATTAATGTATATTTTGTGTTAAAACTAATAAATACCCCTAAATTATCTGTCCCATAAAAATTAATGCCTAAACCATTTTAATGCAATAAAATATCCACAAAAAACAATTGTACATACAAATTAAGTTACAAATTCAACATAAATGAAGTTTTATAAATCCCTTAACCATTTTCATATTGAATAATAAACATCCTAAGTCAAAAATCTTGAAAAATATTTATTATTAAAAAAAAATTATTATTTTGATAGGTATTTGAGATAGGATTGCTAGAATTTTAATTTAATTATTAGTAATTATTAAGTGGATATTAGGGATTTAACTTCCATAATATATTACACAATATTCATAGTAATAGTAACAAATCAAAGGTCGAGATTTATGTCAAAAGTAATATGTCATTTCTACCATTTTAATTAAACTGATTAATTAACAAAAATGGCATATGTATATGTGTCATATGAACCTAAGTTATGGTTTTTTGCACATGTGGTATTAGTAAGCCTTGGTATTGTAACAAAACCCACTTAGGGGTGAATCTCCGTGGTAAAGTAGGGGTGAATCTCCATGGTTAAAAATCTTGTTAGATGTTTTTAGAGATGTATATATGCTTAGTTCATATATTAACTCTTTTTAGATTTAATAATAATAATAATAAAGTTACTAGAAACTAGCTAATGAGGGATGCAGTAATCTTTTGTTGATATGTAACTCCTCTTGGACATCTCACCCCTCTTCTAAGTTTAAGAAAGAATGCCAAGTGATAGTTATTTAGGATATGGAAGCCCCGATGGGGGTGTTAATGTAACCTTGATGGGGGAAGGGATTGATAGAATGGACCCCCTCGCTACCCTGATCCCTTTCATGCCACAATGCCAAGGTGAATTTATAAGCCCTTGCCTTCCAAGGAGGGTGGTAGCAACTCTCTGATACATGAATATAATAATGCTAGTTACGTGGGTTTAAGCCTCCACAATATTTATCATCCTTAGTAACCCAGTTTCTTTGCTCCTACTCCTCCATCGCCTTCTCTTGCTTTTTCCTTCGACAGTCATGACCTCATAGCATTATGTAATGGCTTGAGTGTGGGGGTCCTTTCTACCCCCTATGGATTTCCCTTTGTCATTGGTGTATTTTTCCGAAGGCGAGAGTGATATAAGAGTGCCACAATAGAAGCTATACCAAAATTATAATACAAATGAATCAAGACTCAAACCATATCTTATTAAAGGCCCATAATCTTGTTTCCTGGTTTCTAGCAAATGATTACAATCTTATTTTTACTTGAGAAGGAATTATCTAGAGTTATCAAGAGGTGGTTTATCTCAACTTTTTGGAGGAAAGAAAGAAAAAAACCTCTTGATTTTTCTAGAACTTATCATAATGTTTTTTTTCTAAAAATAAATTGTTTCTATTTTTTTTATCTAGAACTACAAAATCCAAAATCCTCTATTTTTTTTTAGAAAAATACATATTTTATTATGATGCCTCTGCATCAAACTCCCGAGGTAGAAAATTGTATGGCCTCTTGGTGATAAGTCTTTAGCTTGCTTATTCCTCCTAGGTCCCATATATGATGTTTGTTGGTCATGGGCTTTTCCTAGTTGTTTTGTTGTTGTCTATAGTCTTCCAGGGTCAAATACTTTGCTTTGTTGTCCAATTATCTTTTTTGAAAAATCATTTTCATCCAACTGTCTTTTGTTGTTGATTCCCTGCTTCATTATAGTGCATCTCTCTTTAGGGATCTTCCTAATTAGCATCCATACTTCATCAATTTCATTATTATAAATTTGTCCTTGATTGAATCTTGTCATTGTCATCTTCTTTGAGTTCCAATTTTGCATGTTGAATATGCACCATTTGATTAACTAACCTCTCCTCTAAGCATTTCAATCCCATTAACGAATTTATGTTTTCATCACACTGCATGAGCATTTTATCTAGATGATAGTCTTCATCTTCATTAGTCTGCACATGACTATTTTCAGAAGCTAATGTCATGTTCATTTCGTCAACTCGTTCATGCAATTCTCTCTCAAATTTTCATTTATCAACTATGTATGGTCTACACTTTGATTCTCTAAATAAGACAAATTTGTCCCTTTCCTTCTTGTAAGAGAATTTTGATTTTTTTCTTCCATATCCTTAAAAATATTTTATGCTTCTTCAATGTCTTCAAAATACATTCCTTCATCTTCCTTTGTACGTGTGATAGTCAAAAATGATTTTCCATCTTTAGTACATGAAAAATTTCCAGCCATGCACAAATTATCATATTTAAAAAAATAAGGCTCTCTAACCTCCTTGGCTGCCTCTGTCATTAGATATTAATGCTAATATGATTATTTCAAGTCATTCATAAGACTCTCATGTAGTCTCTCATCAACATCTTCATCATCATTATCCTCCCCGTGTAATGATCCTTGTTCTAGTTCACAATAGTGAAGTTCTTATCCCTCGTACTCAACTTTCCTGAGTTCTCTCTTCTTTAACATGGATCTCAAGACGTGCTTCGGTCTCTCTTGTACATAGGCCATTTTACATTTTTCTGCCTTAACACCCAACCATATATTTGGTCTTCTTCCATTTCTTGTAGCAATTGCATAATTATGTTGAGCCTTTCCTTTAACTCAACAAGCTTTTTTTCAAATTCCTCTTGACTCATCTTCTTAATTTTTATTCCATTTTCTTTGACATCTTCCTTTCCTCCATTATGGATTGCACCTTTGTAATGATCAACACTATTCATCTTTTCCTTCCCTTCTTGAAATTCCTCTTTCCCACTATGAGATGAAATCAAGAATTTGTAGTAACAAGTCTTCTCCATTAAGTATTACCTAATACCCCACCAAATTTCTTACTTAGCTTAGCCTTTTGGTGTTCCTATGGTTCTCTCCTCTAGAACCTCCTTAGCACTTCTTTCTCTTGTAGGATTTTGCACCTACTCACGCTCTTGAAAACTTCTCTTGTCCTCTTCTTTTCCAACCTTAGCTGTAACTTGTCAAGGTTCTTTGCCACGATCTTCTTTCACCCAAGAACATCACTGATATTTGTTACAACTATCCTAGTTGTAATCATTTCCACCATGCCTTCTTCCACTTTTTCTACCTATATCTCATGAAGAAACACACACCCTTTCTTATCCACACAATATCTTATCTACTTCAAGATCTTATCCTATGCTGATACCAAAAATGATGGCATAGTGCCACAATAGAAGCAATACCAAAATAATAGTATAGAGAACTCAACACTCAAACCATATTTTGTTTAACGCCCAAAACCTTAATTCTTAGATTATGGAAAATTATTACAATCTAATTTATACTTGAGAAGGAAATATCTAGAGTTATCAAGAGGTGGTTTATCTCCTCGACTTTTTTGAGAAAAGCAAGAAAAAAATCCTCTTGATTTTTCTACAATTTCTCATAATGTTTTCTTCTAAAAACAAATTGTTTCTACTTTTTTTTTTATTCAAAATCAACGGTGGAATGAAGAAGGGAATTAGCAGCAAAGGATAGAGCTTTTATTTTGGTATATATTCTATTGTGGTACTCTTCCATCATTTTGGTATCAAAGCAGGACAAGATCTTGAAGTAGATAAGATATTGTTTGGATAAGAAAGGATGTGTGTTTCTGCATGACATATAAGTAGTAGCAGTGGAAGACAACATGGTGGAATGATTACAACCAAGAGAGTTGTAACAAATAATTATAGATTTCCTTGGGTGAAAGAAGATCATGGTAGAAAACCTTAACAAATTCTAGCGGAGGTTGGAAAAGAAGAGGACAAGAGAATTTCTCAAGAGTGTGAGTAAGTACAAAAGCCTAGAAGAGAAAGGAGTGCTCAAGAGGTTCTAGAGGTGAGAAACATAGGAATAGCAGAAGGATAAGCTATAGAAAATGCTTGGTAAGGTATTGGGGTAACAAGTTAATGGAGAATCCTTCTTTCCAGGGATTGAGTACAACTCACAATGAGCCACAAGAAGCTCACAAAGGAGGAAGCAAGATGACTACTGATAGTCATTACAAAGGTTCAAGTGCAAGCCACAAAAAAGGAAATGAAAATTCCAAATAAAAATAAATAATAGGAAGGATGAGTCAAGAGGAATTTGATAGAGAGCATGTTGAGTTAAAGGAAAGGTTCAATATAATTATGTCATTTCTAGAAGAAATGGAAGAATATAAGAGATGTGAATGGATTCTGAGGAAGAAGGTCTAATGGCTTGTTAGGAAGTTATATGCTAGGAAGCTTAGAAGGAAGATGAGGCACTTGTTGAGTGCTCAAATAAGAAATAGAGAAATCAAAGTAGCTAAGTGTGAAGAGGAAGAGAGGGTTCATTATTGTGACCAAAGCAAGGAATACTCCTTGGATAAGAGAATTAGGAAGATGTCAAGGATAGACTAACTAAGAATCTCATGTACTACATGAAGAGTCCAAATCAACAAAAGGAGTTGTTGATAGAAGGTGTGGGGGAAGAAGCATCAAATGGGGCTATAAATCCTTAAGATTTTAGAACTGATAATTTGTGCATGGTTGCATATTTTGCAGGTACTAAAGTTGGATAGTCACTTGAAGTTATCACAAGTATATAAGAAGATGAAGGGATATCTTATCAAGTAATTAAAGTAAAACAAAGATTGAAACTTATTATATATATGGAAGAACATATTCAGAATTATGTTACAAGAGGGAAAGAGAAAAAATTATCTTATGAAGGCAATCAAAGCTAAAATCATATTGAAAGGATTTAAAACACAACCATGGGACAAATTTTGTAGAAACCTGTTGTTGCAACAAACAAGGAAAAGTTGGCTTATGAAGACAACCTTCTGAAGGCTAATGAAAATGAAGAGTAGTATTTATATGCAATCCCCATGAAGTGTGATGAATACATAAAGTTATTGATGGAATTGAAATCCTTGGAGGAGAAGTTAGTAAATTAAATGATGCATATTCAACATGCAAAATTGGAAGTTAAATAAGATGATAGAGGAAAGTTTCAATCAAGGAAAAAGTTAGATATTGAAATTGATGAAGTATGGATGCTAATGAGGAAGGTGCCTAAGAACAGACATATCAAAGTGAAGAAGGGTGGAAACAATAACATATAATTGAGTGCACAAGTTTACATCATCAAGTAAGGTGGTGCACTACAACATAAATATTTTAAGCCTAGAAGAATTAGGGTAACAATAGAACAGCGACATCTATGGATGAGTGAGTAAATACAACATAAGGTATGGGATCCTCGAAGACTACATACAACAACAAAACAACTATGACAAGCCCATGACCAGCAACACCATTATATAGTGGACCCAAGAGGAGTAAGAAAGTTGAATACTTATGACTAGGAGATCATAAAAATTTCTACCTTGAAAGTTTGATGTAGGAGCATCATAATAAAATATACATTTTTCTAAGAATATTTTAGAGGATTCTAGATGTTGTAGATTAAAAAAAAGTAGAAACATTTTTTTTAGAAAAAAACATTATGATAAGTACTAGAAAAATCAAGAAGCCTTTTTTCTTGCTTTCTTCCAAGTCAAGGAAATACCTCCCCAGTCTCCAATTCCTCCAGCATGCAACATCCATGAACAACCCATTATCTATAAATCTAGTATTTGTTCTCATGAAGCTTAGGTTTCCTATCAATCGTGCTTTTTAATTTTGGGATTTTTATGTTATTCTCTTGGATATGTTTATACCCTTTCTCATAGTTTATTTTTTGTTTTGTTAGACTATTCTCTTAGAAATCGCACATTCCAAAGCCACTCCTTTTGATTTTTGTTGTTGGTTTCCCCAAATGTGGGGTAACATATCCACAATAAAATATCTAGTCATATATTGTAATTTGTGGTTTACGTATGTTGTCTTAGACTCAATACTCTTTCGTCTCAGGTTTCCCAAATGGTAGGCCAAAGATAGAGAGTTAAGCAAACATGTTGTAAGTATATTATATATCTAATTCAACAATTAACTTACAAAAAAAAAGTTAAAATTTTATTAAGTTTTATGATTTTTTTAATCTTGGAAATGTGAGTTGTATCATGAGATAAGCGTTTTGATGCCTATCTACGTTTACCAACCATTTAATTTATATTGTTGAACTAGTTATTAGGTAGAAGGTATGGATTTAACCTCCATGAAATATTCTAGAATATTCTTAGAAGTAGTGGTTGAGATTTATTTCAAAAGTAGTTATGTCCTTTCTACCATTTCAATTAAATTAATTAACTAAAAAAATGACATATGAACAAATGTCTTATGAAATGAGTTAAGCCATGGTATTGTAATAAAACCTATTTATTGAGACAAGTCCATTTAAAAATATATATATATATATATATATATATATATATATATATATATATATATATATATATATATATATATATATATATATATATATGTTATAAAAAAAATAAAAAAATAAAAATAAAAAATCAACTAGAATAAAACAAAATGAATATGTTGTAAAGTAATTAGAACTAAAAAAAATGAATGTGTGAGTAAGATGTTTAAACCTTATACTTTTTAAAAATATTTCAACAAGAGATTTAAATAAACTATTTGAAGATCTATGTTAACTAATTTATGTTGATGTCAACTTCACACATATCTATTTATAAGAAACAAAATTGTTAAAATAAAATATTTTAATGTTGTATATAATAAAATATTCAATGTGGCTTATCAATAAAATATTTTAATACTAATTAATATTGACATATACTTAAAAATACATCAATAATAATAAACCATTTTAATTTTCCCTTCAATGTACAAAACGTACACATTGTATTTTGCACTCTAAAGAAGTTTGCACATGAATAAATTTGATCCCTCTCATCTCATGTTAGATCTGTACTTAGAATGAATCTATTCTGGTAGGCTAAAAATATCCATGGTAAAGTGAGGGTGAGTCTCCATGGTTAAGAGTCTTATTACATGTTCTTTTAAATGCATTTATGGTTAACTCATATATCAATTCTTTTAATAATAATAATAATAATAAAGTTATAATTTAGTTGAATTTTTTTAATCTTAGTGATGTGACATGTATCATGAAGTAAATGTTTAGCCTATAGGAATTTATAACCCATTTAATTTATATGGTTACACTAAACTTATATTGCAACACTAGAAGAGATTTAATCTCTAGGGAACTTCTCAAAATTTTGGGTTTTGGAGATGCCAAAAGAGCGAGGTTTCCTATAGTCTATATTTATACTATGTATTCGTTGGGTCTATCTAATAATATAAAATAAAAATATGTCTCATAAAAATGTTAAATATTCAAGCTTTATTGAAAAATGAAACATTATTTTTACATTATAAAATGTGTAATTATGCATAGTCATATAGATTTTGGAATTTTAATATTTAATTTAATTATCAATAATTATTAGGTGGATGGTAGGGATTTAACCTCCATGGAATATTCTAGAATTTTCTTAATAGTTTACACAAATCAAAGGTTGAGATTTATCCCCAAAGTAGTTATGCCCTTATTTTATGTTTTAATTAAATTGATCAATTAGAAAAAATGTCAAATAAACAAGTGTCATATTAAATCAGTTATGGGTTTTTGGGTATATGGTATCGAGAAGTTTATTTACATATTAAGAATCTCCATAGTAAAGTGGAGGTAAACCTCCATAGATAAGAATATGGTCCCATGATTTTTCAGATGTATTTATGTTTAACTTATATATTAATTCTTTTTATAATTAATAATAATAATAATAATAACAATAATAATAATAATAATAATAATAATTTAATTAGTTTTATGATTATTTTAACTAATGTGAGATGTGTTATGAAACTAGCCTAAATCCATCTTAACTAGTGATCTATCAAGCCCTAATGGGGATCAAATCCTTTAATATTCAAACCTTTTTTAGAGAGAAAATAAATTGATATGCAAACCTCTTTTAGAGAGAAAAAAATAGATTGGTAGATCCGGAGTTAAGATGGATATAGGTTGGTTTTAATTATTAATTATAATAAATTATAATTATAGTTATTTGCTTATTTTATTTTATGTAACTTGAAATAGTAAAATGTTTTGATTAATAATTATAATGATAATTATTTTATTTTTTTAATTTTAATTCTAATTTGTGTAATTTGACGAAGTCAAAATGTTTACATTTTTTTTTTTTTCCAGAAGAAAAAATCTGAATATGTTATATTGAGATCATATAATCAGTTAGATTACAAAAAAGGAGGAACATTGATGTATCTGTTGATGATTCTGCACGAAACACAATCCTTCTGCATAGAACACAATTCTGTATGAGGATGAGAAAGGAGTTAGGGCATCAATACATCAAGAAAGAGCTTGAAGCGTCATAGAAAAATGAAGAAGGCAGAACAGCGGATGAGTCCCCTGAAAGAAATGCTGAGAATCATCGCGCATCAGAAGATCAAGATCAATCCGGAGGCAGGCTGCCAATGATCTTTGAGATGATAATGGCAGGAGGGACAGTTAAGTCCTGAAAAATATGGCTGCAGCGCCAATTCCAAAAATGCCAGATCGAGGAGAGGAAGATAGCGAGCCAGAAGGGCCGCTGAGACGACCACCAAGTGAAGGCCTCCATGACTGTGGAAAAAGGAGTGATAGGAAAGCCAAAGGTAGTTGAAAGTCAAAATGTTTACATAACAAGACAGGACATGCGACCATCTCTTCGATATTGGGTTGGATAACATCTCTCAGCAGCCTACCTAGATCCATCTTAATTCTGGATCTATTAAGCATAGGGATCAATATGCAAACTTCCTTTAGAGTGAAAAGAGATTTGAGAGCTTGGTAGATCTAAAGTTAAGATGGATCTAGGCTAGTTTAATTATTAATTATAATAAATTATAATTATAATTATTAATTCTATAAATTATAATTATAATTACTAATTCTAATAAATTATAATTATAATTATCTATTTATTTATTTATTTTATTTTTATGTAATTTGAGAGAGTTAAAATTTTTTAATTAGTAATTAATAATTATAATTATTTTGTTTTTTTTTTTTAATTTTAATTTTATTTATGTAATTTGATGGAGTCAAAACATTTACCTAACATAACACAATAGGACAACATCTCTTCCATATTAGCCTCTCGGAGCAATGAGAGCTTTAATGCTTATCCACATTTACCAATTATTTCATTTATATAGTTGGACTAATTATTAATCATATACACATTCTAATAATTATCATTATTTTTAATTTTACCTAATCAAAATATTCACACAACAAACCATAACATGACAACAACTATATCTATTATAGGTTAATACCTATTAACATTTACCAAACATTTCATTTTTATAATTAAAATAATTATTAATTATATAATATATTACCATCGCTCAAACATGTATATAAATAATGAATCAACTTTTTAACCATAACTCCCTCGTATGAACATGCTAACCATAAAAACTTTCCAATTTTCAATCGCTAATTAATTAAACTATGATACCTAAATCACTAATTAATTAAATGTTGACGGTGATACCTATAGTGGAGTAAAGATGGTCGTTACCAATATTTTATTTTTTTAATGAGGGTTCGATTTTATTATACTTTTTAAAATTTATAATGTATTAGTATTATTATTTTTATATTTTAATATTATTATAAAAAAGTTAGTAATGAAAATAAATAATGCTAAAATAAAAATAATTTTTCATAAATTTTATATAAGGAAATTGAGTATTGGTTCATTTCCAAAATATTGAGGCACTATAAAGTTTGTCAACTTTGTAAGGTTAAGAAAATTGAAGATTAAAACACTTACTTTTATATTATCTATCTTATACTCACATTATTACCATTTTTTTAAATATTTTATTGCGATATGCTCGCAACCATAACAATATTCAAATGCCAACGGCCTATTCCCAGCCTTTAATGTTAAAACAACTAAGTATTATTTGTTAATTACTACATTATATAATGTTAAAACAACTAAATATTATTTGTTAATTACTACAATATATATTGATATGTTATTACAAAGATACATGCCTTCTCACAACAATAAGAATATCATTAGACCTTTGATGCGACAACCGCTTAAAATAAAATATTTTAATAAAACATGTTCCAAGTTTAATTTTCAATATTTTATTTCTTTACTCCATTTTCAAGAAAACGACATACAGGTCATTACTATATAATTTAGCATCGCACAGTTGACTTCGAATAAAAAATTTAAAATAAGTGGTCATGGCATCATAATTAGCTTAAGAAATAAGCGTTCTGATATTAAATATGTTTTTTAATATACTTATTTTATTTTAATTATATGTCAATTTAATTTTTCTCAAATTAATATATTAATTATTTAAAATATTTTTATTTCTTCTTCCTATATGATAAAAAATATTGGAACATTCTTTCGTTTTTATGGTTTTTAATTATTTTCTATTATATATATTCAATTAAGATATTTTTTTCATTTTTATTGTTTTCACTTATTTTCTATAATATATATTCAATTAAGATCACCTTATGGAAGAGATGGGCATTAATGGTTGAAGGGGCAAAGCTCATCTCGTACTTGCACAAGCATGTGAGGCTTCTAAACGGCTTTAAAACAACAACGGGGAGGAGGTGCGCTGCATGTTGTTTATGGAGAGTGAAGAAGGTTTGCGTCTGAGCCGGGGGGAGTGAAAAGTCTCACTTCAGGTAAGTGAGTCTGACTTTGGTTTCAATTATGAACAACTCCATTTGAATTTTGATTTTCTGGTTCACGAGGTTGATAACAATGAGGTGAAGGGGTTAATTTGGGATGGTGAAATTGCATTTGGCTGCGTGGTGTCACAAGTGGTGGTGGAATGTCGAGGTTGAGCAAAGTTGTAGAGGTGGCTAACAAATGGATGTGGAAAGATGATGTCGTCTCTCCCGACCATTCTTCTCCTTACAATGTTGCTCATGATATCTTTGGTACCCTCACTCTTTCCTGTCAATTGTTTTAATATTATGTGGTTTCGCTCTGGTGGGTTACTGTTTAGTGAATTAGGTTATTTACTAATTATTTGTTTATTGGTCATTGGCTCTGGAACGACATGGCTTTGCTCTAGAACTCAAATTTATATTGAATTGGATCATCTATGGCCCGAAAGTACGATATTCTTGCTTTGTACGGGAATTTGTAAGGCCATGTCTGAAAAATTCTTGTTCGCTTTTGCTATTCAGTGTAAGTGTTTTATAAAGGAGGTTGTAACCCTGGTGTGCCGATAATCTGGGTTTGGTTGTGGATTTGGTTTAGTGCTCTTGTTGTTTAAGGGTTTAAAGTTAAGGTGTTTTCATCAACTCTGTGAGCCTAATAGTAGTGGATTGATTCCTAGATTGAGTCAGTGTCATAAGCCTAAAGATTGTAGGTTGTGTGTCGCTAGTTAAATTGATATAACTTAGTGCAAACCCCATACTCTCGGATGTGGGTTTACCTGTGAACATTTTTAAGGTGTGCCTCTCCTGTTTGTCATGTTGCCTAGGTAACATATGTGTAGCATGAGGGCAGGCGGCAACAGGCCCCCCTAGGTGATTTGAATTGGATCAGTATATTGTTTTTCATCCATCTTGATGCATTTGGAGTGGAAAAAGTGGAGGAATCAACTCACAGGACCATTTTTACTAGTGGACCTAGTTTCACGAAACGGGGTCTGAAACCTTCCGGGAGCGTTTTGAAGCACCAAACGACATTTTTTGGGGGTAAAACTTTGTCACTTTAAAATCGCAACTTTTCATTCTATTCTACACTCAGAGATATTTCCAACAATGCAAGAAGCGCATCAATCAAAATCTATATGCAAAATTTATGCCACTCAGAAGTTGACCCTCCTGTTTTCACACCTGTAGTTCGGGAGGACGTCTCGTTAGCCCCAATTATTCATGGAAAAGGGGCTAGCCATATGTTTGTAATGTAAAAGACTCTAGAAGAGTATATTTTGTAACTCTAGCTAAGAGTTGATGTAGTCAAAATTAACCACTAGTAGGCTATCGGATTGTGTTATAATTAACCCACTAGGAGGAAGAGGCATTCCATTCCTTCCATTCTTTCAAGAGAATTTTGTTCCATAGCTGAGAAAATATAGCCAAGAGAGATAGGAGGTATAGCACGAAGAGATGATTTGTGCACTGTAGCAGCCCACGGGCCATAGGAATTACTTCTTTGTACCTACAGCCATATTTCCAATCAAAGAAAGAGAGTGAAGTGGCCTCAACTTTGAGCTAGGTTTTGTCCAAAAGGGTTTCCCAAAGAGCATATCTTGTTTCTTATGTGTGTGTGAGTTTATTTTTTCGTTCTCTACTTTTCTGCATAATTTCCATTCACATGCATGCACTAATTACAGTAAAATCTACAGATCTAGAATCTAAATAAATTTGTAATAGTGTAAAAATACGATATTTTAATATTATTATTAGATCTATTGTGATGAACTGTCTAGTGGAATATCCACGATAGTTTATAGATCATTTGGTATTAGAGCGGGTTTCTTTGGGTATTTTGTGGAGATTGCAGGGATCTAGATCGGTGGGGCTGAAAATTGTAAAACGAGAATCATGGCCAACGAATATGTAAATGAACCTTGTGACCTTACAAAGGCAAGGTTTTTGTGGCTCGAACAACAAGTCGTGGGTACAAACCGCAATGTAAACTTCCTCATGGAAGCCATAAGGAATAAGTTGGGGATATTTGGAGAAGATGTGATGGGGACCCAGCCCACGTGTCCCACACTCCCAAATCCTATGTGGACCTGCGCTATTATTTGGTTAATGAATATGGTTTGATTGTGATTCCATGAGTTAGGTGATATTTAATCAACCCACTGTACTTCTCCGCCTCTCCACGCTACACCAGTCCGTCTCGGGATTTGTCAAACCCTAACTCTATCCTTTGCCCTTTTCCTTGGCTAGTTCGCGCTCATTTGGTCATTTTCACGGTATGGTTTTGCTCTCTGTGGCTCTGCTCTGGTATTCGGCTCTGTATCTGGGTTTTGTTCAGGTGTTCGGCTCCATCTCGGTGATAAACTCAGGGATTCAACTCCGTCTCTGGTTCCAACCCAACATTCAGCTTCGTTTGTTCAGGTGAGGGTTTTGTTCCATGCTAAATGCTTCTGTTCTCGGCTCGAATTTCTGCTAACCCTTCATAGATCCTCTGTGGTCAGGTTGTCACTGTGCTTCTGCGACTTATGGGTCTGGTTACAGCAGGTATGGCTCCACCCCGTCGGCCATACACGGGTCTCTACTCTCTGTTCTTTCTATATGATTTCACTGAACTGTTTCTGTTGCATGATCTTGGATATGACCATGACCCTAACAATTTTGTGTTGTGGTGGTTGCAGGTAACCGGTCCCGTGGCCTTGCAGGAAGTTCGACCGTCTATCCTCCGGGTAGCTCTGTTCCTAATCTACCCTCTTCTGTGGCTCTTAGCCTTCACTGTATTTGTTTGTTATGGTTGTCTGTATTTGATAATGAATCAGGTCTGCGTATGTATCAACCCACTTCTGTAATTTAGAGGGTTTCTATGGTTGCTTTCGGTTAATGACTCGGTCCTTTGTTCTTTCGTTGCTCGGTCAATCTGTAGCAGTGGTTAGGAAGTTTTCTGGGTTCTCGTTTGCTTGGCCGCTGGTAGTTTTATACCCGGCAATATGTTCACACAGTAAATGTAATAACTTGGGACTCGGTGTTGTTGCTTACCAGTGGTTTGAGGACCGTTGTTTCTTGCTTTGTTTGCCTGACTCCTTTCGTTTTCCACTTGACCTCGGCTTCGGCTGGTCGTGAAACGTTTGGAGCTGGATTTCTCTGTTACTGTGTCAACCTGCAATGTATTTACATGAACAGAAGTAGATATATATGTGTGTTTGCCTTTCGGAGTAACGAGACTTGGTTATAATAGCTACTTGCAATATGTGGATGTAAACAGAATTGGATATGGATGAATATGCGTGGATTCGTGAAACTCTGTCACGGTTCTTGTTTGTGCTAAATGGAATGAATAGGATTTACTGTGCATGCATGTTTTATCTTCGAGGACACAAAATTCATAATCTGGAAATTTATATGTGCACTGAACAATATATGAAGGAATGAAATGTATTCTGCTATTACTCTTTTCAAATGTTACACTCCAGAACCCCCCTCGTTTATCTTTTCTGTCTTCTTATACAATAGCTCAGCAGTTAGACAACTGTTTGTTAGTTCCATATTACAGTTTACTTGACAGTTACTTCCAGTTACGTGACTTGGCTATTTGTTAGTTTGTCTGTTTCTTCTGTCCCGTAAGGGTTTAATGCTTACATTGATTTATGGACTTTTTATCTAATTTCTTAACAGTCCAAGTTTAAAACCTATAACTACAGGCCCTTAACAACTCTAGTTAGGACTTGTTACTACAATTGAAACAGAACAAGTTAAAAAAGAAATTTAAGCTAATAAACTAAATGTTGTAGTTAACCTTTGAAGTTCAAAATAAATAAAAAAAAAAACTCTGACAGTCTTGCTGTCCATTTGTCGAAATATTCACTTCTCCCAATCTTCTTCAGAAACCTTGTCTGCCTCTTCTCGGTCTGCGCCCTGTCGACCAGATGCTCCTGCATCAGGCTGCCGGGGTAAAAGAGAGTTCTCATGGCTCCGTTCCATGAGTTCTTCCACCGAGTAGCCTGCCTTTCAGATCTGCCTCTCGTCAAGCCAGGAACTGTCCTCCATTGGACGGTCCTTCCATTTAACGAGATAACGCAGATACTCCTTTCTGCGTGTCTTCTTGGCCACCTGTGTGCTAATGATTCCTTCTATCTCATGGGTCTTGACCGATGGTAACTGTTTCTTCCAAAGACTGTCCTCGAACTGGGTGTCCCGTTGTGGCTGTACCACTCGTTCATCCTCTGCCCTTAGGAAACCGTTCTCGGCGCAAATGTGCAAGGACTTCGTCCCCAATTTCAAAGTTTACCTCTCGCCGCCTTGTGTCTGCATGTTGCTTATATTTCTGCGTGCTGTCCTGTAATTTTGTCTTGACCTTTTCATGCAGCTCACTCATCGCTTCTGCAAAATCTTCTCCGTCTGCACTTCTCCTTTCTAGCTGTCCCAAATCTCGTAATTCATGTACTCCTCGCGGATGCATACCATACAAGATTTGAAATGGGCTAAGACCGGTGCTCCTATTTGGCGAATCGTTATAAGCGAATTCTGCCTGGGCAAGAGCTCGGTCCCACAATCGCGAGTTCTCTCCCGTCAAGCTGCGTAATACGTTGCCCAAACTCCTGTTTACCACCTCTGTCTGTCCATCAGTCTGCGGATGATACGCAGAGCTGAAATTTAATTGTGTGCCCAGCTTTTTCCACAGGGTGCGCCAAAAACGTCCTGTAAATTTCACATCCCTGTCTGAGACAATAGTTTTTGGTAAGCCATGTAGTCGAACTACTTCCGTAAAAAAAAGATGTGCCACGTTCGTGGCGTCACTTGTCTTCCGGCAAGGAATGAAATGAGCCATCTTTGAAAACCTATCCACCACCACCATCACTGAATCATACCCCCTTTGCGTTCTAGGCAATCCTAGGACAAAATCAATGCTGACTGAATCCCACGGCCTGCTTGGAACAGGTAGGGGTGTGTACAGCCCCGTGTTCTGGTTGTGTCCTTTCGCCAGTTGGCAGATTTTACACCTGGTTATATACCTCTACACGTCTCGATTCATCCTTGGCCAGTAATAAAAATGCCCGAGCTGCTCCACTGTCTTATTGACGCCAAAATGTCCCGCTAGTCCGCCACTGTGTTTCTCTCTCACCAGATTTTCCCTCATCGAACAATCTGGAACACACAGCTGTCCCCCTCGAAACAACAATCCTTCTTGTAGATTGTAATCTAGCCATGGGCTTGTATTCCTCAATACAGGATTCTGGCATGCTTCAAAAGCTTCTTTGAAATCCGCGTCCATCTAGTATAAATCTTTCAAATACTCAAATCCCATCACCTGTATGCCACTTTCCTGTAAGAGCAGGGCTCTTCTACTTAAAGCGTCCGCCACTTTGTTGGCTTGCCCACTTATGTGTTTCAACACAAAAGTGAAACTTTGCAGGTACTCCACCCACTTGGCATGTTTATGGTTCAGTTTGTGCTGCTGAGTTATGTACTGCAAAGCAGAATTATCAGAGAACAAAACGAACTCATTTCCCAGTAAGTAGTGCCTCCAATGTTTCAAGGCTTGAACCACTGCATAAAATTCCTTATCATATGACGAATATTTCTGCCGACTTTCATTCAGCTTCTCACTAAAGAATGCCACTGGTCTGTCCTCTTAACTGAGTACAGCGCCAATAGCTGTCCCGCTGGCGTCACATCGAACCTGAAAAGGTTTGCTGAAATCGGGCAGTCTCAAGATTGGCCTTTCTGTTATTTTACGCTTCAGGAGTTGGAAACTGTTTTCTGCTGCCTTAGTCCAGCAAAAAGGTTGGCTGGCCTTCTTGATGGTTTCTAACATGGGTGCGCAGATTTCACTAAAATTCCTGATAAACTTCCGATAAAAACTTGCTAAACCGTGAAAACTACGTACCTCGAATAAACTCTTGGGTGACGGCCAACTCATGATCGCTTCAATCTTCTCTGGGTCCATCTTCAACTCATTCTCTGCTACTACAAATCCCAGATAAATCAACTCCTTCTGCAAGAAAGTGCATTTTTTTAAATTTATCAGTAGTTTGTTCTGCTGCAGCTTTTCGAATACCCTTCGGATATGCTGAAGGTGTTCTCTTTTCGTCCTGCTGAAAATCAAAATATCATCCAGATAGACTATCACAAACTTTCCAATAAACTCCTTTAACATCTCGTTCATTAATCTCATAAAAGTGCTTGGAGCATTACTCAATCCAAATGGCATGACCAGCCATTCGTACAGTCCTTCGTTGGTCTTGAAGGCTGTCTTCCACTCATCTCCCTCTCTAATCCTGATCTGATGGTACCCACTTTTCAGATCTATCTTAGTAAAATATGCTGCCCCACTAAGACAGTCCATCATATCATCCATTCTAGGCAAGGGAAACCTGTATCGAATGGTGATCTTGTTTATAGCCCGCGAATCTGTGCACATTCGCCATTCTCCACCTTTCTTGGGTGCAAGGACTGTAGGTACTGCACAGGGACTTAAACTCTCTCTGATCAGTCCCTTATCTAACAATTCCTGCACTTGTTTGCGTACCTCCTCATTGTCCTTGGGGCTCATTCTGTACGCTGCCTTGTTCGGTAAACTTGATCCTGGTATAAAGTCAATATGGTGGCTGATGCTCCTCTTGGGAGGTAACTTATCAGGTAACTCCTCAGCCGCAATATCCTGAAATTCTTCTAACAGCTCTTGGATCTCCTTGGGAAATTCTTATCTCTCCACGCTCAGTAACACTGGCCTCATCCTCCTTACCACTGCAAAATTAATCTCATTTTCTTCAATCTGTTTTATGTACTGCTTTCCTCCAAGTAATAGTGCTTTTGTCCCGCTTGATTCAGCTGTATCTTCCTCCTTGATGGGTACAAGTGTATGTTTGACCCCATCCTTCGTAAATTTATAACAATTTGTTTTTCCATCGTGTGTCACCTTCCTGTCATACTGCCATGGTCTTCCGAGCAGTATGTGGCACACGTCCATTGGCATGATATCACAGACCACTGTATCGTGGTACTTGCCAATGCGGAACTCCACTTCACATTGTTCATCGACCAACAACTGGTGGCCTTTCTGCAGCCACGACACCTTGTAAGGTGTGGGGTGCTTCAGCCGCTTCAGCCCCAGCTTTTCCACCATCTCTGTGGCAACCAAGTTATCGGTACTCCCGCTGTCTATGATGACCTTACAGCACTTTCCATGCGATTTACAGACTGTCCGGAACAGTGCTTTCCGCTGGGTTGTTTCGGCCACTTCCTTGGTTGGCTTTATCAATACTTTATTCAAAATTAAAGCTTCCGCCGTTTCCGCCATGTCTTCCACTTCCCGGGGTTGTGCTTCAACTTCTTCAGGCTGTGCCATCAGCGTTCCCCTCTGACCAGCCTGTTCAACTTCTGGACACTCAAAGGCTCTGTGCCCCCATTTGTGGCACCTGTAGCACTGGACATTCGCCCCTCTTCTGCGGCCATTCCCTCGTCCTCTCTGGTATGACCGACCTCCTCTGGTGCTATCCCCTTTTTCGGCTGTCCCTGAAGTTTTTGAACTGCTGCCTTCTTCGCTGTTTGCAGCACTCTTGCCTCTTCCGTAGGACTGTCCCCGTCCTCTGCTACTTCCTCTCCCTCTTCTGCTGTTCTGTTTTCTGTTAATCTTTTCCTCAGCCTTTACAGCGCTCTGAAAGGCTTCTTCAATATTTCGGGGAGAAAGAATACTGATTTCATCTAATATCTCCATCCTCAATCCATTTACGTACCTTGCTGTCTTTTCTGGGTTATCATCAGTATAACCAGCACGTAAATTTACTCTGTAAAATTCTTCTGTATACTCCCTAACTGTCATTCCTTTTTGTCTTAAGCTCTGCACTCACCGATATAATTCCACCTGGTAATCTTTTGGCAGAAATCTGCCTTTCAACTTCGCTATCATTCTGGACCATAGTCGTATCGGCGACTTGTTCATTTTCTTTCTGTCTGCTTGGACACTGTCCCACCATAGTAGTGCGTGTCCCTTCAACTTAGTGGCAGCGAACTTAACCCTCTTATCCTCACTGACTTCTTCATTTTCAAAATATTTATCCAGTTCGCTTATCCAGTCCAACAGGACTTCCGCAGACAGACTGCCATCATAATTAGAGATTTCTGTTTTTGGTTTGCTGCTGGCCATTAAAACCTGTCGCAGCAACCTCAATTCTGGAGCTTCCTCATCAGACCCTTCTGTAGCAGTCATCACCTCCTCTTCACTGGTGTCTCCCAGTTCTGGGTCTCTTCGTCTACCCGCTTCTACTGCTTCCAAGCGAGCTGTAAGAACTCTAATTTTTTCCCGCAATCCTTCATCTGCTCCTCTACGTGCACCTCTTCCACGTCCTCGTCTTGGCACTTGTCCTTCTGCCATCTTCTTCTAAATAAAGAAAACTGCTCTGATACAAATTGATGGGGACCCAGCCCACGTGTCCCACACTCCCAAATCCTATGTGGACCTGCGCTATTATTTGGTTAATGAATATGGTTTGATTGTGATTCCATGAGTTAGGTGATATTTAATCAACCCACTGTACTTCTCCGCCTCTCCACGCTACACCTGTCCGTCTCGGGATTTGTCAAACCCTAACTCTATCCTTTGCCCTTTTCCTCGGCTAGTTCGCGCTCATTTGGTCATTTTCACGGTATGGTTTTGCTCTCTGTGGCTCTGCTCTGGTATTCGGCTCTGTATCTGGGTTTTGTTCAGGTGTTCGGCTCCGTCTCGGTGATAAACTCAGGGATTCAACTCCGTCTCTGGTTCCAACCCAACATTCAGCTCCGTTTGTTCAGGTGAGGGTTTTGTTCCATGCTAAATGCTTCTGTTCTCGGCTCGAATTTCTGCTAACCCTTCACAGCTCCTCTGTGGTCAGGTTGTCACTGTGCTTCTGCGACTTATGGGTCTGGTTACAGCAGGTATGGCTCCACCCCGTCGGCCATACACGGGTCTCTACTCTCTGTTCTTTCTATATGATTTCACTGAACTGTTTCTGTTGCATGATCTTGGATATGACCATGACCCTAACAATTTTGTGTTGTGGTGGTTGCAGGTAACCGGTCCCGTGGCCTTGCAGGAAGTTCGACCGTCTATCCTCCGGGTAGCTCTGTTCCTAATCTACCCTCTTCTGTGGCTCTTAGCCTTCACTGTATTTGTTTGTTATGGTTGTCTGTATTTGATAATGAATCAGGTCTGCGTATGTATCAACCCACTTCTGTAATTTAGAGGGTTTCTATGGTTGCTTTCGGTTAATGACTCGGTCCTTTGTTCTTTCGTTGCTCGGTCAATCTGTAGCAGTGGTTAGGAAGTTTTCTGGGTTCTCGTTTGCTTGGCCGCTGGTATTTTTATACCCGGCAATATGTTCACACAGTAAATGTAATAACTTGGGACTCGGTGTTGTTGCTTACCAGTGGTTTGAGGACCGTTGTTTCTTGCTTTGTTTGCCTGACTCCTTTCGTTTTCCACTTGACCTCGGCTTCGGCTGGTCGTGAAACGTTTGGAGCTAGATTTCTCTGTTACTGTGTCGACCTGCAATGTATTTACATGAACAGAAGTATATATATATGTGTGTTTGCCTTTCGGAGTAACGAGACTTGGTTATAATAGCTACTTGCAATATGTGGATGTAAACAGAATTGGATATGGATGAATATGCGTGGATTCGTGAAACTCTGTCACGGTTCTTGTTTGTGCTAAATGGAATGAATAGGATTTACTGTGCATGCATGTTTTATCTTCGAGGACACAAAATTCATAATCTGGAAATTTATATGTGCACTGAACAATATATGAAGGAATGAAATGTATTCTGCTATTACTCTTTTCAAATGTTACACTCCAGAACCCCCCTCGTTTATCTTTTCTGTCTTCTTATACAATAGCTCAGCAGTTAGACAACTGTTTGTTAGTTCCATATTACAGTTTACTTGACAGTTACTTCCAGTTACGTGACTTGGCTATTTGTTAGTTTGTCTGTTTCTTCTGTCCCGTAAGGGTTTAATGCTTACATTGATTTATGGACTTTTTATCTAATTTCTTAACAGTCCAAGTTTAAAACCTATAACTACAGGCCCTTAACAACTCTAGTTAGGACCTGTTACTACAATTGAAACAGAACCAGTTAAAAAAGAAATTAAGCTAATAAACTAAATGCTGTAGTTAACCTTTGAAGTTCAAAATAAATAAAAAAAAAAACTCTGACAGTCTTGCTGTTCATTTGTCGAAATATTCACTTCTCCCAATCTTCTTCAGAAACCTTGTCTGCCTCTTCTCGGTCTGCGCCCTGTCGACCAGATGCTCCTGCATCAAGATGGGGGTTTGAATGTAGAGGACAAATCAAAAGGGGAATCGGGAGATCGAGAAGACACAGAGAACCAACCGAAGAAAGAACCCAGAAAATATCAACCCAGTTTGAGTGTCGTGAATCAATCCCTATTCAAAATGGAAGCAAAAGTTGATATCAAGTCATACTTCGGCGAGATCGATGCTATGAAGTTGAATCATTGGTTGTAGTAACTAGAAGTTTATTTCGGTGTCCATGAGATCGAGCAAGGGTAAAAGATCTCATTCACGCAACTGAAATTAGTGGGCCATGCACTAATTTGGTGGGAGAGCCACACGGAAACACTAAGGTTGGAGGGAGAACATCCAGTGACTAAGTGGGAGGATTTCAAAACCCTCATTAAGTCACAGTTTTATCCCATTGGGTACGTGGAGGACCAGTGGGTACAACGACATTACTTTAGGAAAAAGTCCCGGCCAAAGTGTGCAGGAGTACACTACATAATTCAAAAAGATGGCTATAATGTTGGGTATCTATCCAAAGAACCCAAATGTACTCCTCAAGTATTTGGGGGATCTACACTACCATTTGTGTGAGCAAGTGATCTTGTTCAAGCCCAAATCAATGGATGAGGCTTGTGTACATGCACAATACCTAGAAAACATGGGCTTGAAAAGAGCGCAATCAAGTGGATCAAAGCAGAAGGAGAAACATGAAGCTTCTAAGGAGGGGAAGAAGAAGCAAAAATGGGGAAAAGATAAGAAGACAACAACTACAACACACTAGTGCAAAGATCCTAGCAACCACTGTAACCACTGCAATATTGATGGCCATACAGAGGAGAAGTGTTGGAAATTGCATCTAGAGCTAAACCCAAAGAACAAGAAGAAAGATAATAAGAAGAAGAATCTCATGGCCATTGATTCGAGCAACCAAGTTGAAAGAAACTCCGACGTGGATGAGAATAATGTCTATACATCAGTGCACAAGGAGGTGAATCTAAGTATCCTTCAACAACAGGAAGAGAAAGAAATGACCAAACTCTTCCATATAAAGATACAAGTCAAGAAGACAAAGATTGGTGCTCTATTTGACTCAAGATCACATGTGAATCTCATTGCAACAAAGCTGGTCAAGAAGTTGGGGCTGGAAGTTTGTGATCATCCAAACCCTTATCCATTGGGAGTGGTAAATAAGGATGCAGAGTTTAAGGTAACAAAAGAGTATAAAATTATATTTGTTGTCAGTGTTGATTTTATTGATGAAGTAGATCTAGATGTGGTTCCCCTTGATGTATGTGGAGTCGTGTTTGGAAGTCCATACATGTACATATGCAATGTAATATTCATGAGGAGAGCCAACCAATATTGGCTCATCAAGGATGAAAAAGCATTCATCATCAATGTGCACAAAGGAAAGTCGAAATTTTCACTAGTAAGTGCCAACCAAGCCAAGAAATTAATCAATTCCAGCAAGAATTATGTTTTATTCTTTTTAAGAGAAAGCTAGTCTGAAGAGGAGCAAATAAGAGGTAAGGCATCCCTAGAGGGGTGTGTTACAGGTATATTTGGGCACATCCCTCCCGACGATTAGATTGGTACAATTAGGGCTCATCAAACCTAGACAAGTCATCAAATTGAATGCTTTTATCCATGAAAGTTTCCTAGCTTAAAACCCTGCTGAAATACCTCCTTGGGACACCAGCACAGTCTTGGTCAGAGGTAACTGCACTACAAAGCAAGTAGGCACATTCAGGCCTGTACTGCAATGCACTTAGGCCCACTTTGACATGCGCTGGGTGAAAATGAGAAAAATTGGCATAGGATTTTTGGAATATTCCTTAATTCTAGAGCATTCTAGAAGGATGCCTGAATCTTATCTCATCCTATGAGATCGACTATGGATATGCTATGGATCAATTATCCCTATATCCTCTCATCTCTTTCTCCATGGAAACTAACTCCAGTTTTTGAAAACCATTCAATGCCCAATTTATGACGAAACCACTTGCATTTCCCTATAAATTGACCACTCATCATAGTGATCAGGGGCAGGAATTTGAAGACTGGAAAGAAATAATGTTGGTTTGAGACTTGAGTTCATTGTCAAGTAATGTTATGATACTAGATTGATGTGCTATTGGTGGGATGAGGGTTTGTACTAAACTGGATGAGTGACACGTGATCGAACCACATTGGGTGTAACTCCTCCTTCTACATCAATAAAGTTATTTGTTCCTTTTCCCATATTCTTGTTCATATCTATGATGCATATATGTTTCAATGTTTTCGATTCCATTTGTTTATAGTAGATAGATCATATCCTTTGATCGTTGTTGTCTTCTGTCTCTGTTGACAGGTACCAATTGAGTGAATTCATTTTGAGCGGGAACAACAGGAGAAATTCAAAGGAGATCAAAGGAAGTGAAAGATCACAAGTAGTTTCCTTCATCTCATTTATCTATTATAGGAAAAGGTTAAACCACTTTCTTTCTATTGTTCTAAGTGTAGGTACCCACTTAGGGAAAATGTACTTATCCGTAGGTATAAATTCCATATAACATATTGGCGACTCCATTGGGGAATGAGCGTCATTCCTGGTAGTTTACCCTTATCATATTACATCCTAGTAGACTTTACTTGACTTCATTGATCTCTTTTCAGTTATCTTAAAGTGTTTTTGGTCAAAAATTGTGCTTAAATGTCTCTTGATTAGACTCTTTGGCATGAGTGCAGTGTTGGTCTTGACCCAGTGCATTGCATGTTAGAAAAATATATATTACGAAGCAATGGAACACATAAAATATTGCATAAATATAAACACAGAAAATGCATAAAACAAGAGAGACATAGATATACGTGGTTCACCCAGTTTGGGCTACGTCCACGGAGAAACAACCAATCCTTCCTTTTATATTATCCAGCAAACTGAAGAGACACAACCTACAACAGATCCATTGTAACACCCTCTTCACTCTCAATCTCCTCTCTCTTTCTCACTCAGAATACAGATCTACATAGATGCAATACAATTCCCTCATATATAGTGAGGGGTTGCCTTCTAGGGCAAAAAACCTTAAATTAAACATAACTTCTATCGTTAGATCTCTGCCTAATGAACGGCCCAGATTGACTAGAAATTACTATACTTTTACAAGGCAATTTTACATCTATTCTTAGCTTCAGGGGCACTGCCCCCGAAACCCCCCACCGAGGGGGGGGGGGCTGCTCCCCAAAGGTCGCATTCGCCCCCTCCTGGACCCCCCCTGCAGCGAATATTTTTTAGGTGGCATTGCCACCCCATTTCGAACTGGGGTCCAATGTAGTGATACCTTTGAATACAGAAGATAATCAGGCTCCACACCCAACATTGCAGAGTAGCCTTAACTTAGAGATATAGTGCAATGTCTCCCACTTAGGGCTGCGCTGATCCCTGTCAAGCTAAAAAACCCATCTTTTGCTTGGTTTTTTTTCCAAATTTGCTTCTGATGTTGTTTGCTGAAATATCAATGTTTTCTATGGTTCTGAAATCAATTTGAGTTTCTTCTCCTAGCCCTACTTTGGCCTTGATTGTTTAGTGTTTCTTAAGAGATTTCTTTATCATTATCAATTCATTGTCAAAGTTAGCTTACATCGATTAGTCTTTTTTGAAAAATAATTGTCATAAAGTCTTCATTTCTTTGAAAAAGAAATTGTCTTAAAGTCTTCGTTTCTTGTGAAAAGCATTTATTGATCGTTTTGCATCTAAACATTAAAGGAATGAAAAGAAAACATGCATTATGCATTTAGAAGTTTGTGTGTGCTTGTAGGAATGGTATAAGGAAAGTTACATTAAATGTGCTCTATGCTCTTTGTTTAAAGATTATGATTGCTCTATCCCTTTTAGTTATGGTTTTCATTGTTTAAATCAAATGAAAATAATGCTTCTCATTTTAGTTGCATTCTAGGAGTTTTAGAAACATCATGTGGTGAACCTGAAAGGCAAAATTTTAAACAAGATCAACTAAAATTTATCTCAATTAACCTAATGGAGCATTGTAACTTAATGCATAGCATTTAGAGGTCTAGGCTAGAGACATGTTCTGGTGTTGTTAAACATAAAAGTTGTTGCTAATGTTCTGTGATACATTCCGAGTGTGATTCCTCATCCCATGTACGTAAGTATATCATAACTCATCCACATACTTTCAGGTATATTGGGTAGTGTTATAGTACGAAAAGTATAAGGGAATGCTCTCACTATGCGGTTTCGCATTAGACAATGCTAACACGGATTGGGCCTCCACATACTTTTGAGTATATTTGGGAGGAGTACATTAGGTTGCTATCCATCCATAGGTAACCATGTTGGTCACCTTGTATACTGTGATACACCCAAAGCAACATTCAGAGATATTTCCTGAACGTATGTTAATTCCTTGGTTTACTGAGGTAGTATATTGCAGTTCATAGTTACTTGGTAATACTTTTGCCTAGATTACCCCTCTTTTGTTTTTTTATGTTATTTGATTAAAATAAAATTAAATGACCACGGATAACATCATCCATGTCACTCCTTAGTTGATCTTAGTTTGAGACATATGGAAACAACTCCAGAGTCCACTGATCAAGGAATTCCTTTTGATGGGAATTATCCTAGTTCTTTTCCTCCTTTTGGAAATATTAGTGTTCCTTATATGGCTACATTGTCCCTTATGGGACTTACCATTAGCTTGCTTCGAGTGATGTGTTTCCCGCATGAAGGCATAATTGTCACCATTGACCAACTTTCATTTCCCAGCCCAAATATGGCTTCCAGTTAACCATCATCCCTAAATGGTCCTTTTGTCCCAATGGTATCTTCCCCACCATGGTCAATTATGTGGTGACCTGTTCCATGCTTACATCAACTGACAATCAATTCCATGATGTTGTGCATTATTTATTGGGGGAATCGGAACCAGATCTCTCTAATGGATTCCTTGCTACGTATCCCTTCCAGAGAATTGTTCTCCCAATATGTTGAGTATGGGTATGCCTTCCCTTAACAGTTCATGAAAAATTCAAAGATATCATGATATTATGTATTGTAATCAATGTAGGTCACCATTCGCTTCAGATCCTCTTCATCACATTATAAATCATATCACTCAACATTATCATTTTCGACTTCATGATTTAGGGGGAATCTGTTATAGGTCTATTTGGGCACATCAATCCTGATGATCAGACTGGTACAATTAGGGCTCATAAAACCCTAATTCAGTTGCTACATGCCCTACACAAGTGATCAAATTGAATGCTTTTATCCATGAAAGTTTCCTAGATTGAAACCTTGCTGAAATTCCTCCTTGGGACACCAGCACAACCTTGGTCAGGGGTAACTACGCTGCATAGTAGGTAGGCCCATTCAGGCTTGCACTGCAGTGCACTTAGACCCACTTTGACCTGCACTGGGAGAGAATGAGCGAAATTGGCATAGGATTTTGGGAATATTCCTTGATTCTAGAGCATTCTAAAAGGATGCCCAGCTCCTATCTCATCCTATGAGGTCGAATTTGGATAGGCTATGGATCAATTATCCATCTATCATCTCATCCCTTTCTCCATGGTAACTAACTCCAATTTTGGAAAACCATTCAATGCCCAATTTATGACAAAACCACTTGCATTTCCCTATAACTTGACCACTCATCATAATGATAACGGGCAAGAATTTAAAGATTGTATAGAAATACTGTTGTTTTGAGACTTTATTTCATTGTCAAGTAATGTTATGCTGCTAGATTGATGTGCTATTGGTGTGATGCGGATTTGGACTAAGTTGGATGAGTGACATGGGATCGAACCGCATCGGATGTAACTCCTCCTTCTACATTAATAAAGTTGTTTGTTCCTTTTCTCATATTCTTTTTCATATCTATGATGCATATATGTTTCAATGTTGTTGATTCCATTTGTTTATAGTAGATAGATCATATACTTTGATCGTTGTTGTCTTTTGTTTCTGTTTACAGGTACCAATTGAGTGAACTTATTTCGAGTGGGAGCGACGAGAGAAATTCAAAGGAGATCAAAGGAAGTGAAATATCACAAGTAGGTTCCCTCATCTAATCTATCTATTATAGGAAAAGGTTAAACCACTTTCTTTCTGTTGTTCTAAGTGTAATTATCCACTTAGGGAAAATGTACTTATCCGTAGGCATAAATTCCATATAACAGGGTGTACTAAGAAACAAATACAATAATTGGAGGAGTTGTTACAGGCATACAAGGATGTGTTCTGAGAACCTAAAGGGTTACCACCTAAGAGAGAAGTGGAGCACAAGATCTAGCTATTGCCAGAATCCCCATTTCCAAATATTGGGTTGTCTAAGCAGTCTATTATAGAATCAAGTGAGATGAAGAAAAAGTTGCAGCAGCTACTGGAACAGGGTGTCATTTGACCGAGTACATCACCATGTGGGTCACCCATCATCATGTGGAAAAGAAGGATGGGACTTGGCGGATGTGTATAGATTATAGGGTGTTGAATAAAATCATGCTCAAGAATAGATACCCCCTACCTAGGATAGATGATCTGCTAGATCAATTGCAACAAGAAAAGTATTTCACCAAGTTGGACTTGAAGTTTGGATATCACCAGGTTCGAGTCAAAGAAGAAGATACATGGAATACCGCGTTCAAAGCCAGGAAAGTTTTGTATGAGTGGTTAGTTATGCCATTTGGATTATGTAATACACCAACTACATTATGTTGTTAATGAATGATATATTGCACCCTTTTATAGATTCATTTGTTATTTTCTATCTGGATGATATACTAGTATATAGTGCTACTTTGGAGGAGCACATTTCACATTTGCCGCAAGTGTTGGAAACATTGAAGAAGCACCAACTGTTCGAAAATCTCAAGCAGTGCGAGTTTGCACAACATTCTTTGGTGTATCTAGGGTATGTGATTGGTGGAGGAGAACTAAAGATAGATCCTTTTAAGATGGAGGCCATCATGATATGGCCAGTGCCTACTAATTTTTCCGACGTAAGGAGTTTCATTGGGGAAATAAAATACCTAAGGAAGCTCATAGCCTCATTTTCAGTGGTAGAAATACCACTCCATGCCATAAAAACAAGTGGAAAGAGTTTTCATTGGGGAAAAGGTTAGCAAAGGGCTTTTGAGGAGTTAAAAAATAAGATCAGTCAAGCACCAGTTTTAGCATTACCAAACTTGCAACAACCTTTTGAAGTGGAGACAGGTGTGAGTGGGTATGCTATGGGAGTTGTCTTGATGCAGGGAGGAAGGCCTGTGTGCCAACCATTCTAAAGTATTTCATGGGGAAGTTCTCAACTTCCCTACCTATGATAAGGATATTTATGCCATGGTGCAAGATGTGAAAAAGTGGAAGCACTATCTAATGGGAAAGGAGACAATAATCCACACAGATCACCAACTGTGATAGTACTTACAAGCCCAAAGTATGCTACAACATACCAGGCATTACAAGTGGATGGGGTTTTTACAACAATTTCATTTGTTGATGAAGTATAAGATGCACTGTTGGAAATAATACTGAGAAGGGGGGGGGGGGTGAATCAGTATTATAAAATCAATAAAACTTTTTCATCTCCATACTTAGATACATATACACTACTTCATTTAAGTGAACCCGCGTGTATACGCTACTGTGTCTAATGCAACTAGCGTATATCCACAATACTTATGATTCAGTTAATCCATTAAATGTTGATCTTTAGTTAGTGCATCAGAACTTCATTAACCACATGAATAGTAAGCAGGTGCAGTAAAACATAACAGAACATCACACATAACGAGCACACATGAACACCATGATATAAGGTGGAAACCCAATGTGGGTGAAAACAACCTGCTGCAATTCGTCTCTATCTTCCTTTAATAAGAAACTTCTTTTTACAATAGTACTGGTGTAGTCTTATACCAGTACGCAGGCTTCTACCTGTAGAAGGCTACAACCTTCTTAGCTCTTGTACTAGTCAATCCATTTACTAGTACGTAGGCGCCGGCCTACTGAAGGCTCCAACCTTCACTCGTTTTCCAGCTACTCCTGGAAGGGAGCTACAACCCCCTAGCTCTTGTACTGGCCGATATGTTTACCAGTACGTAGGCGCCGACCTACTGAACTCTACGATCTTCCAGGGACCACGTTTCATACATTTTTATACTGGATCCATAAAACAATCACCATTGCAATACAATCATCAATTACACCTGCATCATCAATCTCTGAATCACCCAATACGGAAACCCTGTCAACAACACAGTCACTAAAACACATAATAGACAACATAACTCTGCAACAACAACCAGATTCAACTGCAACTTCAAATATCATACTTCATATTGTATATGCTACTCGGATGAACCCAACCTACGTGTATATGCGCTTTTACCAAAAACAACCCGCGTATAGATCTACAAATTCTAACTTATAACTTTGTAGCTATTTCAGACATCAGAACATAACATTTACAGAATAAACATGCGTCAATAATTCAGATCTAGTCTATCCATAATCAAACCATATAATCATAAACATTCCAAGCCTTAATATCCTGATCCATCATCCATCATCATCCGCATAGGTGCATCCTTGATTCAGATCAAGCTAAGCATCACAAACCCATAACCAGCATACTAGATCTCACACTTCATCAGATATTCATCACCTTCTCACTTCCCCCTTGGCCTAATGATCTTCTCCTTATATAGGTTTAGGCTTCTCTCAATACCATGGCCCAAAACCATGTTGAACCAATACCTTGGACCCAATACCTGGGGTCAACACTTCAGACCAAATACCACGGACCAATACCATGGACCAAATACCACGGACCAAAACTTAGTTTTCCAACATGTACACGCCTTTACTTCTATGAACTTGCATGTGTATGTATACGCGCCTTTTGATCTACTCACCCGCGTGTATACGCACTTTCATCAAGTCCAACCTGCGTATACCTTTCTTTTGACCTATTGCACTAGATCTGTCATCTGATTAAGTTGCCATCACCTGTATCATACCTCTGAGTGAGTTTCCATCAAGGATAACACCTGTATCATAATGCCAACATGGGAGTGGGTATGCTATGGGAGTTTTCTTGATGCAGGGAGGAAAGCCTGTGTGCCAACCATTCTGAAGTATTTCATGGGGAAGTTCTCAACTACCCTACCTATGATAAGGATATTTATGCCATGGTGCAAGATGTGAAAAAGTGGAAGCACTATCTGATGGGAAAGGAGACAATAATCCACACAGATCACCAACTGTTATAGTACTTGCAAGTCCAAAGTATGCTACAACATACCAGGCATTACAAGTGGATGGGGTTTTTACAACAATTTCATTTGTTGATGAAGTATAAGATGCACAACACAAACATGTTGGCTTATTTGCCTTCAAGGCTACCCACATCAAAGATTATAGCTTTGGGGACTCTTATGCACATGAAGCAATTCACTCATGATGCATACAAAGAGGCATATTCAGAAGATGAGGACTTCAAGGAGGTGTATCAACAGTTTTAAAGTCTGAGTCATGTGCTTGATGTTGACAACACCATTGACTACCATCTCCATGATGGGTTACTCTATAGGTTGGATAAGCTATGTGTTCCTAAAGGTGAGCATTTGCAGTTGATTAGAGAGGCTTACACCTCCAAGGTTGTAGGGCACTTTGGTGTAGGGAAGACCATGGCTAACTTGCAGAGGTATGTGTATTGGCCCAAGATGCAAGAGAAAGTAGCTAGGTTCACAAGAGGATGCATGCTTTGTTCTACCAGCAAGCCTAGCAATAGGAAATAGAGCCTATATCATCCCTTACATGCACCTACTCGTCCTTGGGAAAACATTTCCATGGAATTTGTGGGAGGTTTACCAAAAACCGGGAAGGGACATGAATACTTGTTCGTGGTAGTTGACAAGTTTAGAAAGATGTGTGTTTTGATGCCCTGTAAAAATACCATCAACAGGGAAGAAGCAACAAACTTGTTCTTTGGATAGGTCTGGGTGCACTTTGGGATACCAAGGAGCATCATTTCAGATAGGGACACGATATTTCTTAGTGAATTTTGGACTACATTGTGGTTGAATATGGACACAAATTTGAAGAGATCTAGAACATTCCATCCAGAGACATATGGGAAGACATAAGTAGTCAACATGACTTTGGTGCAACTTTTGATCGGATAAAACCAAAATCATTTGAAGACCTAGGATGAAAATATGGTATATATACAACATTCTTATAATAGAGCAGTCCACACTTCTACAAGCAAGTCCCCATTTGAGACTTGTTTTGGATATTTATCACCTTCACCTTTGGATATTGCATATGGGAAGCAAGGAGGAGTGAGTGAATACATTACAGGAGATGCTTCGAGGGCTGAAAATTTTATAGAGAAGATTAGGCAGATCCATCTACAGGTACAAGAAACACTGCAGAAGTCGCGAGAGAAGTATAAGGCCAAGCATGATATACAAAGAAGAGAGAAATCATTCAAGATGGGAGACATAATATGGTTATAGTTGAAAAAGGAGATGTTATAGGGGCTTGGTAAGAAAATCAAGGCTCTGAGGTGTTAGCGCTTGAAATTTCACCTCAGGCTGAGAAAGGTAAACCTCAAGGCTACATCAAACCATTCAGCCTCGTAGCTAGCCCTACGGGGCAGGAGAAGGCTCTCTCCGGTCAATCTCAGTAGATTTTCAATAGGATGAGATGACCAACAATGTAACACGGATATTAGGCTAGTAAACTAGTTATAAAGGTTGATTTTGGGGGTTTTTGGGGTTTTTGGTGGCAAATTGAGGAGCTGCAATTTAGGGTGCGGGGATTTGACACAGTTTCTGCAGGGGGGTCTTTGGGGCAAGGTAGGAGCCTGTATTGATGCCTTAACTTGAGATGGATGATCAGGAAGGAAAGATGAGGAGCTAGAGAGAGCAAACAATGACTTTGAATTCCCTTTAGACAGTAGAAAACATGGAAATTAAACAAATTTAAAAGCAGAGCATGGCTAGCATGAATTCATACTTTAACACTTCATTTGTTTAATGTGCAACAGTAAAGAAAGGAAATGAATCACATAACAAAGCTTACAAGAACATTGAGAAAACACACCATCAACACATGAGTCCACAAGAATCCCAAAGATGACTGCAAAACCCTGGTCTTCCTTAGCCAAAAATTGTAGAGATACAGTGAAAATATACAATGATAACTTCTCCCTCAAGAGTCCAACCTCTCCAACCCTGAAAATGATTGAGAAAATACATAATATAGGCAAGCCAACCTCTTCCCTTGCCTCTAGGGGTCGAGCTCATCCTTCTAGGAGCTGTTTCAACCAATTCTAAACTGAGCCCTAAAACCTAGGCAGTCAAAACAACTTGCCTCTATAAACTTGGAAACCAGTTCATACATTCAATTTTTACCCTTTACATGAAAGAAACTTCTAGAAGAGTTAAACAAGAGTAAAAGTATCCAAAAAGTGTCACAAGTACAGTCAAGAGGACCACCATCAACCTCAGAAAGTCAAACTGGAGCTAAACTGCAATTTCTGAGCTGAACTGGTCAAATCTGGCAAAGTTCCCTCAACGGGTCGCGCACATCTTCCTCAATGGGTCGCACACTTTGGAGCCCTGTTTGGAGGCCTTCCTGGTGTCAGAATAAGGTGCAGGATAGCGCGTTGGAAAGGTATTTGAGTCTACTTTCCAACCCAAGTGGAATTTTTCAATTTGGAGTTCATTTGATTTGTCAAAAATCAAATCTCCCAAGACTGGTAAAAAAGTGCCAAATGAGGCTGCCTCAAGGAAGAGTGTTGTTGCAGTCAACTTTTGAATGCCTTCCTCAACCCCAAATTGAGCTCATGATAGCTCATTGGAAATATCTTTGTGTCTAGTTATCATTTTACCCATCAAACAAATCATTTGGCCCACCAAGCTAGGAGAAAACTTGATGTTCCCAAGGTCACTTCAGATGTGTCTTTGATTCTCCTGAGGCAATGGTATATTGACATTTCTCTCAAACCATGACACCTGTGCAAAAAGTGAAGGAGGTTTTTCTTCCTTGGCATGTTTTGGAAAAAAACCTCTCTCAGTTTCCCAAAATTCATCTTTGATTTCTCTGAAACATCATTTGAGTGAAACTTGTCCCGATGTGTGAAACAAGGAATTTTGTCGAAATGAAGCGAAATGAAGGGGATAGGGGGATTCTAAATTCTTGAGGAAATTTTTGGGAGTAGGGAGGGATGTTAGGAAACAGGGGAAAGTGGAATCTCAGAGATTGAGTGAGGGGAAGGGGTCCAAAAGGGCAAAACACAGGCCCAACCTAGAAAATTGCCAGGTTGTAGCTAGAAACTAGGGTTTGTGCAAAAATGAGGATTTTGGGGGATCTCAGTGATGGGAAGCATTTGATAAGGTATATGAAGGATAGAGGAAGGTTTATGAACATCAGGAAACAAGTTTTGCCAGTGATTTGACCATCCAAGAGAAATTGCCTTCAAAACCCTAGGAGAGGGAAATGACCTTGCCTAGGTGCAACTGAAGCATGAACAAGGTGTGAAATGACTCATTAAACACTGACATGATAATGACAACCCTATGAATGATGATAAACTCAGCTGAATGGTGACATGGACTGACATTTGGGCAAACCCTAGACCTAATGCCTAGTGACCAAATTTTGCTTGAAAACTCTTTGAAATGACAAAATTTGACCTTGACACTCTGAGACCACTTTGTAAGAGCATATTTGATCACTGTAGGAAGGCTGGAAAGACTGACACTAACATGAGGTATGGTCCCTTTGATATGCTTGAAAATGTGGGTGATAATGCCTATTGACTCAATTTACGACCATATATGCACATTTACTCAGTTGTGAATGTAGAGAATCTGAAACTCTATGAGCCTTCCATGCTAGGTCAGGAAGAGGAATAAGTCCTACCTTTTGTGGAGGATTTGGCACTAGATGTTCAGACAAAGTTGACAGAAGATTCAATTTTGCAGAAGAGGTCCAGAACTACAAGATAGGGGTAGTATGACCTTTGGTAGATTGGATTGAAGGGACAACTTCCAGGGAAAGCTAAATGGTACACGAAAGAGAGGTGAGGAAAAATTTTCTCACCTCATTCAGTAAAAGCGTTTTGGGATGAAAAGCCTCCTAAAATGGGGAGGTTTGATCTGAATTGGACCATTATATTGTTTTTCATCGATCTTGATGCATTTGGAGTGGAAAAAGTTGAGGAATTAGCTCACAGGACCGTTTTTACTGGCGAGACCCAGTTTGGTGAAACAAGGTATGAAACCTTATGGGAGCGTTTTGAGGCATCCAACAACGTTTTTTGGGGTAAATATTTTCCTCTTTAGTGCACACCTTTTCATGCTACTCTACACTCAAAGATCTTTCCAATGGCACACGAAGTGCGTCAATCAGAGTCTGTATGCAAAACTTATGCCACTCAAAAGTTCACCTCCATGTTTTCACACCTATAGTTCATGAGGATATCGTGTCAACCCCCATTAGTCATGGAAAATGGGCTAGCCATGTGTTTGTGATGTAAAAGACTCTAGAAGAATCTATTTTGTAACTCTAGTTAAAAGTTGATGTAGTCAAAATTAACCAATAGTAGGTCATCGAGTTGTATTATAACTGGGCCATTAGGAGGAAGAGGCATTTCATTCTTTCAATAGAATTTTGTTCCATAGATGAGGAAAGATAGCTAGGAGAGAGAGGAGGTAGAGCATACATAGACGATCTATGCACTGTAGGAACCCACGGGCCACAAGAGTTACTTCTTTGTACCTGCAACCGTATTTCGAGATAGAGAAAGAGAGTGAAGCAACCTCACCTTCCAGCTAGGTTTTCTCCTGAAAGGGTTTCCCAGAGAGCATATCTTGTGTCTTATGTGTGTGTGAGCTTATTTTTCCATTCTCTACTTTTCTTCATAATTTCCATTCGCATGCATGAATTAATTACAATAAAAATCTACAGATCTAGAATTTAAATAAAATTGTAATAGTGTAAAAATATGGTATTTTAATATATTATTATTAGATCTATTATGATGAATTGTCCAGTGGAATATCCACGACAATTTACGGATCACCAGGGCCAACACAAGGCTCATGCATTTGCACAAGAGGCAGCCGAGGCCTTCTTCACTGCGGTCCCTCTTGAGACACGATAGGAAATCTAAAATTTGGAAACCAGGTCAGGTGTTGAGCTGTAAACATTTTATGACTCTAAGATCCTACAAGAGGTCTCCAACTAGGTTCCTGACCCTAGTCACACTAGGGGACCAAGGAAAAAACACCTCAACTCTATTACATTGCACTAGAAAATGAAAAATTTGCTTGACATGGTACTAAAAGACAAATAGGTAGAAAGATACATTTTTTTTGCTTCATTGGTAAACATCAAGAGAACTCTGAGAAATCATTATTTCTTCATGGGCAGACTAGATGCAAGATAGGCTCATATAGAAGGTCATCTTTAGTGTAATTTTGATCCTCCTACTCCTCCTAGTTCGGGTGCAAAAGACCAAGCTCATGTTTCATCCTTAGATTATGAATAGTCTGCAAGTTTGTTAGTTTCTTTGGTCTCATGATATGTTTTGTAATGTCATAATATAACCATAATGTTTGGTTTTTTTTTTTTTGAGTCTCTATGTAATAAGAAGGTGGGTAGATTCCCTGGTCTTCCTTAAGACATAGAGAAACCACCTATGTAGTATGAAGAGTAAGCACTAGATAGATGGTCAATGTACTCTAGTGTTTTGAAGATACTCTAAAACAATATTAATTTTAATTTATATATATATATATATATATATATATATATATATATATATATATATAATCTTTCAGAAAGAAAAAGTATCATTTTTTAACTGTATCTCCCAAATCCTTTTAAATATTGATGATTTTTTTATTTTATTTTATTTTTTATTTTTTAATTTAAATGTTATATTTTATTATTATTTTAAAGATTAATATTTATAGGGATTTCAATCAATAACTTACCATAAAAATGTCTTAATAATACACTTATTCACCAACCATATAAAGTCTCATACATATTTTATTTTATCATTATCAAAATAATTACTAATATAATAATTTAGATTATGAAAATCATAAAACTAAATTCAAACACTTTTAAATAACTCTCTTAAACTTAATTTCACAATCTGGCTTAATAATTTTAAAATTTTAAAATAATTTTTATCATATTTTAGTAATACAAATTCTAGAAAAAAATTTAGTCTAGAATTTAATAATATAGTTTTTAGAGAGATTGTGATGTCTTTCTGTTTAAAATATATTTTTGAAACAAACTCTAAAAATATTAGATCTTTACAAATTTATACTTATAATTTTTATACAAAATTGTTAAATACTTAAAAAATTGTTAAATACATATTCAATCTCTTAATCATTGGATTTGAATTATCCTATCCTTTTATCTTTGAAGGTTATTCCACGAATAATAAAATTTTGTATAAAAAATAAAAAATTCTAGACTAAAAAAAACATGGTAATAACTTCCAAATTGTTAAATACATATTCAATCCTTTTATCACCAGATATTCAATCCTTTAATCACCAGATTTGAATTATCCTATGCTCTTACCTTTGAAGGTTATTCCATGAGTAATAAAATTTTGTATAGAAAATGAAAGACTCTAGACTCACAAAAACCATAACTTAAATACATATTCAATCCATATTCAATCCCTTAATCACTGGATTTGAATTATCCTCTTACCTTTGAAGGTTATCCTTACGCAATTCAATAGTTGTTTTCAACCTCTAAATTAAGTAACACGGCCAGTGGATCATTCCATGCTGTCATCTCTGAGGGTTTTCCTTACGCAATTCAAAAGTTGTTTTCTAGCTCTAAATTATCGAACAATGTGTGTACATCTGTGCTATATTTTATAATAATAATAATTTTACCCACGTTGACATGCTAGAGTAGGCCACCCTGGCATATGCTCACGAAGAGGCTGTGATCCTGAAATGATTATGATGTTTTCATTATTTTGTTAATTTGGTTTAGTTTAAGTAATTGACCGAATGAATATGACTTTTTCTACTTAAAAAAATGTTTTGGAAAAAATAATTTATATGAGTAATATGTTGAGTTTTTATATTAAAAATAAGTTTTGGAAAAATTATTTATAAATACTTAATATGTTGAGTTTTTAATGAGTATATTGATGTATTTTTATTCCTCGGTTTATGCTCAGGGAACATTATTTTTTCTATTAAAAATAAATTTTGGAAAAAACAATTTATATAAGTAATATGTTGAGTTTTTATATTAAAAATAAGTTTTGTGAAAAATAATTTATATACCTAATATGTTGAGTTTTTAATGAGTATATTGATGTATCTTTATTCTCAAGCTTATGCTCACGAAGAGGTCAAGGATTATGACGTTTTCATTATTTTATGAATATTGAGTTTATATGTATTAATTTAGTTTAGTTTAGGTAATTGACAAAATGAACATTATTTTTTCTATTAAAAACAAGTTTTTGGAAAAATAATTCATATAAATAATATGTGGAGTTTTTATATTAAAAATAAGTTTCATGAAAAACAATTTATATACGTAATATGTTAAGTTTTTAATGAGTATATTAATGTATCTTTATTCCCTAGCTTATGCTCACAAAAAGTTGTGATCTTTAAATGATTATGATGTTTTCATTATTTTTTATTTTAAGTGATTATGATGTTTTCATTATTTTATAAATATTGAATTTATATATGTGTTAATTTGGTTTAGTTTAAGTAATGGACAGAATGAAAATTATTTTTTGTTTTAGAACAAACAATTTATATAAGTAATAGGTTGAGCTTTTATATTAAAAATAAGTTTGGAAAAACACAATCTATATACGTAATATATTGATGTATCTTTATTCTTAAAAAATTTAGACTAAAATTTAGATTAGTCTAGCAAAATAAGTAACGTCCACTTATCGTCCACATGGGGTAGCTCAAGCGGCAAGGGCCGTGGAAATGAAGTCTCACCGAACCGGAAGTCTTGGGTTCAAATCTTGGGCTACTCTTCCCCCGTACCGGAAGTCTTGGGTTCAAATCTTGGGCTACTCTTCCCCCGTAAAGGGGTACATAATGGACATGTAAATCGGAAAGTCCCACCCAAGCAGTTACAAAAAAAAAAGTAACGTCCACTTATCATTCAATATTTTATATGGGAAAATTATTGATACAATATATATACTCTACCATGGTATTGTTATAATTTACGAGGCTAATTGAATACCAACTAAAATCAAATAACACAATTATACTCAAGGTTTTATATATTAAAAAAACCTCCGATTAGAATATATGAAGTCCATGATTCTTGTATAATAATTTACTAGAGTAAAATAACCAAATATCACATGAAATAGAGTAAAATAACCAAATATCACATGAAAAATAGGTGACTCACTTATACCATGACACTTAACGTTGTGTATTCATAAAGTAATAAAGTCAACCCAAAATTTTGATATAAGCCATGTGGTATGGAATTTATTCCAATGGTGTTCTATTTTTTTTTGTAGGCTTGTTTTTTACTTACAAGGATTCTTAGAAATAGAAGATGTTAACCGTTATACATGGAATAAAAATACAATGTAATTAATGGAAAACAAAGCATGGATGATAGAGTTAGAATAATAAAATAAAAGAGAATGAAACTTAAATTACACAATGAGAATGTGAAAAAGATTTTTTTATTAGTTGTTAGTGGGAGAGATATAATATGTAATTATTGAAGATACTTGGAGAAAACCAAGATGAACAATGGTGCTTTCTAGTTCCCAAGAAGGAGTTATTTTCTCCCATCCTTTGCAAGCACCTCTTTATCAAAGATGGGGAATTACTTATGGCATGCAAATACTAATTGCTTGGACTATTTTTTAGCATTATAACAATGCATTGATTTCTTCTTGTCATTGGCTCTCCTTCTCCTCATATTTATAGGTTTTTGAATTAGCTAATACCTTCCCCCTAGCTTATTAATGAGATAAGGACTTAGAAGGAGATATGAGGAGTCCTTTTGGAGCTCCATAACTTCCAATTACGATTGGTGAGGCTTGAAAACGACTAGTTGGCCCTGTACTATTAAAGAATTCTAGCTCATTTAGTGTAACGTGGTCCACAGAGTGCTGGGTTGATGCTTTGGAAATTTGCATGATTATCGAAGAAAGAGTCGCATGGATATGGTAAAATTTTCTTTGGTGTGTTCGTGTGATTTGATTTTTTTAATGGACCTTTGGAGAACCTTTTTATTTTTGGTTTCATGATGTTTCTAGTAGAAATTAATACACCTATACATGTTATTTGTGACGTTGAGTGAATTATGACTTGTACATCTGTGTGTACAATTTTTCTATAATAATAATTTCCCCCTGATGCATGAGGACAAGAGCAAGCATATATCTGAAATACACCACATTTTGTTGTGCATGACGATGCAAGTTGAGGAGAGGATTGAGGAAACCCTTACTGAGAAATTAAAGAAATCCATGCACAGAGGACTTTCTATACAAAAAAGTGTTTATACGAGGCGAGCATGTCCCATGCTTGTGACCATGACTTTCACTGTAACATTACAAGTACACAGGATAATCTTGTCAAATCAAGGCTAAAGAAGTTGATATGTTGTATGTTGAAGTAGCTAATTTCTCTCACCCTCGGGGGTGTCCCTTGACAAATGACTGAATTAGGTTCCCCCATGCATCAGATATAAGGTACTACTAGGGAAAGTGCAATATGGTTGCATGGGTCTTTGACCGAATGAGAGAATTGCAAGGGTCATAAAGTGCGATACACTCCTGATGTGAAAATGATGATGGTGTTGAACATCAGGGGGATAAGTGAAATCAATATGTGATGATGATTCCCATAGTTTAACCTAAGATGGACCCATAATGAGGGGAACAATCAAGGTGCCACTTGAATTCTAGAAAATGGTTGTTGATGTTGATAGAAAGGAAGCATTGACTATCCAGAAGAAAATATGGTCAAGGAAATTCATGTGAAGTTGATATAGGTACAACGATGTGATAAGCCAAAGGCATCATGGTTGAAGTCGACATTGGAACATTGGTAACTTCCCAAGGTTGGAGTGTAAATGCAAGTGGTGGTGGTCAAAACTAAATCTAAGCAATAGGCCCCTAGAGTCGGGAGGATGTCCAGGGGGAGTGGATGTTTGTGCTAACTAGAAATACTAAATGTCTACATAATGATGATCTTGTGCGGAAAATTAGGATGATATGATTTGAGATGAATGGCGTATGATGTGAGCTACAACCAAGGGAGACTAGGGACTACTGCTAGATAATAGACACAAAAATACGGGTGAGGAAATTTTTTCCAAAAAAATATTTGTACCCTTGCCAAAAGAATTTAAAAATAGGTTTTGGATGTACAAACATAGATATGGGTGCCCCAAATGTATGATGGCCTACATGAGGGTGTAAGAGAGTAACTGCAAAGGGTGGGGGCCCCGTTGGTTGGTCTTGGCATGGGGTGGATGAGATGAGGTGATCACATAGATGGTTTACTACAATGTGGGAATGCAATAGGTCGTGGGGAATGCGATGGTGCATTCATGATGATCAAAATGATTTGAGTGCTCGAGAAGGGTGGAAAGCAATAATATGAAGAGAGGAATGTGGTTTATCTTCAAAGTCATACAAATGAATGGTTCCCAAGTGGGGCAAAGATGGCCATGGATGTTAATAATGCTGAGGGTACTAATTGAGGTGACAATCCATGGAGGTAAAAGAACTAATGATTAACATGAACATTTATCGAGTGCAAGTGGAAGGTGATAATAAGCATGATTGAGAAGGTGGGCCTTATGGCTAACTTAGGAGGCATGATATCAAAATATGCAATGTTTTGGGGGAAACCTATCAAGCTAGTGGAAAATAATACCTTAGAAGTTCATTATCTACCATTGCGGCTTTGATTTCATGTTGAAGAAGAAAGTGGCCTGCAATCTTGAAAGCGAGACCCCAAGTGAAAGTATCATAAAAAATATAGAAGCAAAAATTTTCAAATAAAAAAACTAACCGAAAAACAACAAGGCACATCTGATGAGTATTGTGACTATATAAAGGGCCCGAGAGGAAAAGTTATGGAAAATTCAAGTGAATCTGCCATGATGAAGTATGTTGTGACCTAATCCTAGATCTTGAGGATGTGAGGGGACCTCCTATTGGTGCTGGGGGGAGAAAGGGTGTTTGCCTCTCCCGCCAACCACTCTAGGTGTTATGATGTACCAGAAAAAACATATGTAATGAAGATGCTCCTCTCTAACATGGGGGATGGTGTTGTTAAACCAATCAACATGGGCAACAGGGATGAAATCCTTGGTTTTCACTGCATAAATGGTGTTTGTTGATGATGCAGATGAAGTAAATGACTTTTTTGGGTGGAAGAAAGTGCAATGATGCATGGAATCCCATGGGTATTCTGGTCTTGTCATGGTTTCAATGATATTTTCATCGAAATGGAAGAGGCTTGAAAATATGGATGGAGGTGTTATTGGGCCACGGTGCATTAGTTGGTGCATGGATCTAATAATGGACAAGTAGGGTTATGATATTGTATTTGCTTTCGTAGGACCAAGAGATGTGGAAAAAACATAGATTAGTTGGGTCCATGTAGTCTTGGATGGTGTTACCTTTGTAATGGGTAGAGTGATATTGACACAGTGGAATGATGAGCAAACAAATTTAATCATTATTCATATGGAGGAAGAAATGAAGTGGATATGGTGTTGAATGTCATTAGAATTTGGGGGTGGAAGTATCTCCTTGATGTTCATATGTGGTGAGTTGGGGGAGTTTTCGAAGCGTGGTGTTGATTCCATGGGATATTGAGTTTAACAATGAAAAGAAAATACAATTTAAAGAAGCTAGCACATAACTAGTTCTAAATGCTTTTAAACCATTAGCTTGTAAAGGTTTCTTGCGATAAGGAAATTAAAAAATCATTCCAGTCACTAATTCATTTAATCATAGGTTCTACAATCAAACCAAACAATTATTTAATCAATTTAATAATTCATGTAAATATCCTTTACTGTGTATTCCTACACAAACTGTAAACAACAAGAATTTAGAAGAACTAAACTAACACACATTCACTCAACTGGACTTAAAGGAAAATTGTAACAAAGAATAGGAAATGCATTCCTTACATAGGGGGGCCTCCTGGCTTAGTAAAGCATTGCTGGAAAATTCTTATAAGATTTTGACTGTTAAAAACTTTAGAATATAAAAAAAACTCATAAAATGCACTTGTACAAACATATTAACTCTTGAATAAAAATGGTTGTAATACTAATAATAAAGAGTAATGCTTTCATAATTAGATATTGACCCTCATAATCCATATTATGGGCATTTATACAAATCAAATAAAGGTTGTTAAGATCTATTGTGCAAGATTTTGGGTCAAACTCAATATGATATTAATTTTTAGATTTTATGAATACAAGGATGGATCCACGTAATATGATAAATTCATGGTTAAATGCATGAATTTCTCATGTTTGCTACCATTATATAATATGACTTCATCACTATTGAATCTGATCAGCATCTCACACCATCGGTTCAACTACTCTATTTCTAGTTCAGATACTTTTCCACCACTTGGTTTCCTTTTACCACACCTTTAACATTACTCCTATGTTGTCTCAGAAAGTGTTGGAACAAAATTGATAGGTGGAGAAGCTTGAGGTTTACATTTGTAACAATATTCATATTTTGATCTATGTTTACCATGCTTGTAGCCATATGGATTAGTGACTCAACTACGAAATCAATAAATGAATACATTTATATTTAGCTATAGAGTGAACCCAGGAAGCGCGTTTACATTTTTGGAAAGAATACAAAGTGGAAGGCAAAAAAATATAACTTGATCGAGCACTTTTTAAGTTCTCAGTCAAGTAATATTTTAGCCCTCGGTCGAGCTATTTGACAGCTTAAATATTGCTTGATCGAGATTTAAAACAACCCTCAATTGAGCATTTGTGTAACTTGATGCAGGAGCATTGGCTTAGAAACATCATTGTATTTTAGTAGACATAGGGGGCCTTGTGTTTTCAAGGAAGTTGGATTCCTATGTATGTAATTATTAATGCTTTAAGTGATTAGAATAGGAATTAATTAGATATTGTGAGGATATTTGTAAATGCTCTCGAATGTAAGAGAACATGGATGATTAATGATGATGAGAGAGTTAGAAATCAATTGTAAGTCTTGGACTAGAAAGTGGTTTCATGATTCGAGGAGCTAGAGAGGATTCTTAGGGATAAGTAGGAGTCAAAAGTGGACTTAGAGGATATTTAGGAGTTAGTTCAACAGATTAAGGATCTGAACTAGAATTAGTTCAACAGAACCTTTTTGTATAAATGTAAGCTTAAAAGGTATAAAGAGAAGGGTAGATAGAGGGGTAGATAGAGGAATAGATAGAGAATAGTTAGTGAGTCAGTCAGTCAGCCAGACTGTAAGCCTACGGGAAAGAGAGGAACAAAGGCCACTGATACAGAAGATCAGACCAATGAAAGAGTTCTTATGTAAATACATGTTATTTAATATGAATAACTCAATTCTGAGTTATGTGTGTGTATGGAGTATGTTAATTGTAATTTGTATGTGAATTAGAGATTATGTATCATATATATATATATGCAGGTGAAGTTCAGGCAGAATCAGAGAAAATACAGAGAAGAGTGACATAACAACTTCCAACTGCGGTTGGGTAGAAGTTGTTGAGGCAGCTCCACAGTTGCAATTGTGGGTAGAGTTGTCTTAGAGATAACAATTCCAACAAAAGAAGTGTTGGGGAGAATTGTTAATTAGCAAGAGGCTCGAGGAGAGAATAATAGAGCTTGTGTTATGGCTTTGTATACATCGGAGGAAGCCTTTAGTGTTACAGTGAAGGTGGAGGAGCATAAAGGTGAGTGGAGTTAAGAGAAGATGAGAGTTGTGGTAGAACAGTGAAAGGACAAATCCCTAAAGAAAACCAGAATCATAGAAGACATTAAAAAAATGGTGTAAAACCAAAGTAAAGAGCTACGGGGTAGAAGAGGACAAATTCCCTTGATCGTGGTTGAAGTCTCGCAATTGATCTCAGCCTTCAATCATAGAAGTCAAAACTTACGTCATAGTCAACTACGGGGGTTGAGAGGTTGATAACCCGTATGCTAGTAGAAGGGCCGCAGATCGTAGGATTTAAAGGCCTCATCATCCAATGGATATCAGGCCGTAAAGAGATTAAGCTTTAACTGTAACGGCGGATCCAAACGTTTATAGATCGAGGACTTATATTCCCTAGCGGGTCCATAAAGCAGCTAAACGTCATGTAAGTAGTCCACCCGATATCATTGTGGACCGTCGGATCAAGCGGATCTTGATCAATGGCTATAAAGTGTCGGTTTGGTTTGTTGATCGAGAAGAATTACAACTGTCAGATCGAGGGTAAGATCAAGGGTGGAGATTAAAGGGAAAAGGGATTTGTGGAGAACGGACCCGAGGAAGTTATAGGTGCGGCTTTAATTTAGTTGAAGTCCAGTTCTGTTGTCGCATGTCGCATGCGAGAGGCGACGAAGGAACATGATGGTTTGATGCAATATTGGGATAGCCGTTGATCTGGTGAATGAAATAAATGGTGGGGAAGGCAGTCGCATATCTATTGGCTACGTGGGGCCTAACCTAGGTTCAGTAGTGATTTTAGCCAAGCAAATCCCGATACTACTGGATATTTCAGCAACAGTCCGTGGAGCGCAGACTGAGGTCTCATCCAAAGTAGTATCGGAGGGTGTTGGAACCAGGTTTTTGCACCCTAGGGATGTCTTGATGAGGGTTCTGGAGGTCCGTGATCCTAATCTATTGCGCTGCTCCCTGCAGCTTCCTATTCTTCACAACCCGCGCACACCTTCGTATTATTCTGATCCGATCCAATCCTTACTGTTATATTAGTGCTTAAATTAGTTTGTGTGGACCCAATATTCTTATTACTTGTCCAACTTTCAGATTGGCGCACGTACTTGAAAATAATATAAATGCATAAAGAATAACCATAACATAGAAATACAGGTCTACAAGCAGATGCACAATATTCTGAATCAATCTTATCTTTATTAATACTCAAGTTCAGTTACAGACCTGACTCCGCCCTACGCACTCAGCTGCAGGGGTTCGCGCACTCAGCTACAGAGCCTCTACCTACTACTACGACCCAATACACTTCAGATTCACTTCTATCTTATAACCATGCCTTCACATCTATCTGTTACTTGTCAAACTAATACTGACTTTACGCTTAGAGCCTCGCTCTATTTATACAATCCCACGGTCCATGGACCATGGGTAGGCTGACATACCATACATTAAATTACATTATTTTAGGGCGGACAACCTTAGACTCTCGTGCTTCATGCCCGCATTTCACGGGGTCTTTACATTACACTTGACCAAAATTTGGGCTCCAAGCCCCCAAAACATGCTATGGGGGGATCCGCTACTTAACAGGCCCCCAACACAATCATCGTGACTTGTCCCAAGTCACTCTGCTAGTGTGGCGATCTTTGCACGAAGTCCATCCAACTATGCCTTTGCTGTGCAAAGATCCACAACGAATTTTTCTATCGTCCACTGGATCCGCTCTGCTTGCTCGACTGAATGCTCATTGGCAGGGTCAAATCCCTATTGCAGGTCATGCATCACTTTCATTTGTGTGAGTTTTCCTTCGATGTTAGCCGTGATTAGGAAGGCCTCAACAATCCAAGGCTGGACGCATGCTTTAAGTACTACCTCTTTTTGGCACGCTGCATCCACTTGCTCATTCAATGCCTTTGACTGTTGTAACCTCGCGAGCCGTTGAGTTAGGACCATTGTCTGCATCGCCCCGTGCACACTATCATATTGCATTTGAAGCTCCCACGCCTGTTTCCAATTGTTGTATGGTGGGGTCCTCCTGTAAGGTTGTGAGGACCCCAAAGGATTATTCCAACAACGTGGTGCAGCTCTACATTGCGTGTTCAATTTCTTCCAATCCTTTGCGGATATCGTCGGCGTGCTGATCTCGAACTTCTGGGGGCATGGAGGGCTGCACCTTTAATCGTAGTTCAACAATTTGCAGGTTGAGGTCTAGCTGGATGTTATGAAACCAACTCACAAAAAGATAGAAAAGATAGTAGAACACCTTAGAATTCAGCCTCTTCAAGGGGGAAACCTCCTTTACATTACACAAATGAACAATTCTTGGATGATACAAATGAAAAGACCTCCTTTATATATATATGAGTCTAAGGGGTCATAATATAATCAGAAACAACATAACAATAATAATGTAAGGGCACAATAATAACAATAGTGAGCTTCTATGGGGCACAATAGTAACAATATGGGTGCTACATGGGTACATCAATATAATAAGGGGGTTGTACTAATAACAATAAGGAGTTACACTAGTAGTATAGGGGCCTAACATGCCCCTCACCTTCAAAAAGTGTTGTCCTCAATGCTTGAGTAGTTCTTGATGCTTCTGTATAAAATTCTTGTCCTCCCATGTGGAATCTTCAGTGGGTAAGTTCTTCCACTTGACGAGATACTCTGAAATTGATCGATTTCATAGTTGTCGGGTTCTTGTTTCTGTGACTGCTCCAAGTTCCAATATGATTTTTCCTTCCTATTCAATTTCTGGCAATATTGTTTGAATTGGGATCTTTTGCAACTTTTGAATAAGTGGCCATACTTCTTCATCCTTTTTCCATTCATCCCTTGCTTCGTTTATCCAATCTGGTTGGATAATAGAAATAGCACAAAATAATGCTTCCACATCCTCATCCTTTCTTGAGAGTGCATCTGCAACAAAATTTTGCTTCCATTTTCTATAGATGATGTCAAAGTCATAACCCAACATATATGTGACACATTTTTTCTGTTCTTCTAAAGATAATAGTTGTTCTAAAAAGTATTTAACACTATCATGATCCATTTTTTCCTTGAAGTGTCTTCCCATTCGGTAAGGTCGCCATTTCTTAAGTGCATGTAGTATTGCCAACATTTCCTTCTCATAAATAGCTTTCTTGAGATGTAGCAGTAAAAATACCCAATCACCTACATCAAAACATTTTTCTCTATGATGTTGATCTACCTGTTGTTTCATTTGATTTTGCACCAAAGTAGCGTTATCCTTTAAAAGTTGGATAACTTGTTGTTGATGCTCGATGTGATCTTTCACTGCTTGAACCTTTTTCTTCTTGATATGTCCTTCTATCTTTAGAGTTTGAGGAGTGGTAATTTCTTCCAATCCTTTACAAGATATGGTCGGATTCATTTCATGATGCTTGATGTGATCTTTCACTTCTTGAACATTTTTCTTCTTGATATGTCCTTTTATCTTGATAGTTTGAGGAGTGGTAATTCCAACCAATGAATTACAAGATATGGTTGGATTCATTTCTTCTTTCTCAATGGTTGGGTCCTGGCGTATATCCTCTTCTTTTGATGTTTCTTGATCCTTTTCTTCCTCCTCTTCATACTCTATGTAAAATAATTTCTTCTTAGCACACTTTTGACCTTTAGTGCATTTGCTATCACAATTGTAACAAAGCCTTTTTTCTCTTTTTTCTTCCAATTGTTGTGGTGTAACCCTTGTAGGTTGTGGAAGGCTAGGAGAAACAAAACTTCCCTCTTTATAGTTGTGATGGGTAGACTTCCTTGTTGCCATAATTTTACTTTCCACTATGTAACAAAGCCATTTTACTCTTTCCAATTGTTGTGGTGTTTCTCTTTGTATCCTCATAATGTGCTATCATTTCCTCAGTGTTGACCACATAACAAGTTGTTTAATCAAAATATTGCTCCATCTGAAGTATCCAATTTATCCTTGACTTCTCTTGTGACTTGCAGTAGCCCTTTGCATCCAATTCCACTAGTCTGATCCTATGTTATTCCAAATCTCCCACAGTGACCTGATTATAGACTAGTTCAGTAGAGCGAACTTGTACGACGTGCCACGTGTCACTGTTTCGACCTTTGGCTCTGAAAAATATATACGAGAAACTACAGTCCGTCCTCTTTTTGTACCTTCTTACGAATTTTTTTTACGATGCTCAAAGAGAAAGTTATGACGATTTTCCCCAGGTCACCTGTTTTGAACGTAATTCAGGAGTCTGCAAAAAGACCAACTTCCTCAGATCATATCTCCGCAAATATAGTGCGAAAAGCTCTGAAATTCGAACCCAAGGTTCAGTGCGATTTCGTCTCAAATGTTTTTTTTGCTTCTGAAACATTGCAGAAAAAAATTTATAGCGAAAATGGCACGCTAACCTATTTGGAGCAGCAAAACCCTAGAATCCAAAGCTCTGATAACAAATGTTATGAAACCAGCTCACAAAAAGATAGAAAAGATAGTGGAACACCTTAGAATTTAGCCTTTTTGAGGGGGAAACCTCCTTTACATTACACAAATGAACAATTCTTGGATGATACAAATGAAAAGACCTCCTTTCTATATATAGGAGTCTAAGGGGTCATAATATAATCAGAGCCGACATAACAATAATAATGTAAGGGCACAATAATAAAAATAGTGGGCTTCTATGGGGCACAATAGTAACAATATGGGCACTACATGTGTACATGAATATAATAAGGGGGTTGTACTAATAACAATAAGGGGTTACAGACCCAAGGATTATCTCAATTGGTCAAGCTAGGGCCTCGCCAATGGGAGGTCAGAGGGTCGAAACCCGAAAGCTCTTGGGGTCAGGTCAGTCAATAGGCCAAGGGGTGTGACCCCCTTTGGGTGGGGTCCACCCTAGCGTTGTTCGATCCTGGACGTAGCGGACCCACTGACCATGGGTATCCATGAACCAGTAGGGAAAAAGAAAACAATAAGGGGTTACACTAGTAATATAGGGGCCTAACATGCCCATCTCTTTCAAAAAGTGTTGTCCTCAATGCTTGAGTAGTTCTTGATGCTTCTATATAAAATTCTTGTCCTCCCATGTGGAATATTCAGCGGGTAAGTTCTTCCACTTGATGAGATACTCTGAAATTGATCGATTTTGTAGCTGTCGGGTTCTTGTTTCTGTGACTACTCCAAGTTCCAATATGATTTTTCCTTCCTCTTCAATTTCTGGCAATATTGTTTGAGTTGGGATCTTTTGCAACTTTTGAATAAGTGGCCATACTTCTTTGTCATTCTTCCATTCATCCCTTGCTGCGGTTATCCAATCTGGTTGGATAATAGAAATAGCACAAAACAATGCTTCCACATCCTCATCCTTTCTTGAGAGTACATCTACAACAAAATTTTGCTTCCATTTTCTATAGATGATGTCAAAGTCATAACCCAACATATTTGTGACACATTTTTTCTATTCTTCTAAAGATAATAGTTGTTATAAAAAGTATTTAAGACTATCATGATCCATTTTTACCTTGAAGTGTCTTCCCATTCAGTAAGGTCGCCATTTCTTAAGTGCATGTAGTATTGCCAACATTTCCTTCTCATAAATAGCTTGCTTGAGATGTAGTAGTAAAAATACCCAATCACCTACATCAAAACATTTTTCACTACGATTTTGATCTACCTGTTGTTTCATTCGATTTTGCACCAAAGTGGTGTTATCCTTTAAAAGTTGGAGAACTTGTTGTTGATGCTCGATGTGATCTTTCACTGCTTGAACCTTTTTCTTCTTGATATGTTCTTCTATCTTTAGAGTTTGAGGAGTGGTAATATCCTCCAATCCTTTACAAGATATGGTCGGATTCATTTCGTGATGCTCGATGTGATCTTGCACTTCTTGAACATTTTTCTTCTTGATATGTCCTTCTATATTGATAGTTTGAGAAGTGGTAATTCCGACCAATGAATTACAAGATATGGTTGGATTCATTTCTTCTTTCTCAATGGTTGGGTCCTGGCGTATATCCTCTTCTTTTGATGTTTCTTGATCCTTCTCTTCCTCCTCTTCATACTCTATGTAAAATAATTTCTTCTTAGCACACTTATGACCTTTAGTGCATTTGCTATCACAATTGTAACAAAGCCCTTTTTCTCTTTTTTCTTCCAGTTGTTGTGGTGTAACCCTTGTAGGTTGTGGAAGGCTAGGAGAAACAACACTTCCATCTTTATAGTTGTGAGGGGTAGACTTCCTTTTTGCCATAATTTTACTTTCCACTATGTAACAAAGCCCTTTTACTCATTCTAATTGTTGTGGTGTTGCTCTAAAGAAGGTGTTGCTCTTTGTATCCTCATAATGTTCTATCATTTCCTCAGTGAAAATTGACCACGTAACAAGTTGTTTACAAGAACAAAGCCCTTTATACCATAAAAATTGATCCGGTTCTAAATATGAAGATGCAATACATACCTTTTGTAACAGTGGTACACCATGTAGATCAAAATATTGCTCCATCTGAAGTACCCAATTTACTGGATCCTTGCCATCAAACTTCCTCATCTTACTTTTTCTTGATTTTAGGAGCTCGATCTTGAAAGACTATAACTCTGTAGTTTCGGATCTTTAAGTTCTGAAATTGTGACCTGCAGTAGCCCTCTGCATCCTCTTTCCAATGCCACTAGTTTGATCCAAATTGGATTCTCCAACAAAGAGTTATGCCAAATCTCCCACAGTGACCTGATTATAGACTAGTTCAGTAGAGCGAACGTGTACAACGTGTCACGTGTCACTGTTTCGACCTTTGGCTCTGAAAAAAAATATACGAGAAACTACAGTCCGCCCTCTTTCTGTACCTTCTTACGAAATTTCAATCTGATCATCAAATACAAAGTTATGACGATTTCCCAGGTCACCTGTTTGGAATGTAATTCAGGAGTCTGCAAAAAGACCAACTTCCTCAGATCATATCTCCACAAATATAGTGCGAAAAGCTTTGAAATTCGAACCCGAGGTTCAGTGCGATTTCATCTCAAATGGTTTTTTTCGCTTCTGAAACGTCGCAAAAAAAAAATTATAGCAAAAATGCCACGATGACCTATTTGGAGGAGCGAAACCCTAGTATCCAAAGCTCTGATAACAAATGTTATGAAACCAGCTCACAAAAAGATAGAAAAGATAGTTGAATTCCTTAGAATTCAACCTCTTCGAGGGGGCAACCTCCTTTACATTACACAAATGAACAATTCTTGGATGATACAAATGAAAAGACCTCCTTTCTATATATAGGATTCTAAGGGGTCATAATATAATCAAAGCTGACAAAACAATAATAATGTAAGGGCACAATAATAACAATAGTGGGCTTCTATGGGGCACAATAGTAACAATATGGGCACTACATGGGTACATAAATATAATAAGGGGGTTGTACTAATAACAATAAGGGGTTACACTAGTAGCATAGGGGCCTAACATGAATGTTATGAAACCAGCTCACAAAAAGATAGAAAAGATAGATCAACGCCTTAGAATTCAGCCTCTTTGACGGGGCAACCTCCTTTACATTACATAAATGAACAATTCTTGGATGATACAAATGAAAAGACCTCCTTTATATATATAGGAGTCTAAAGGGTGATAATATAATCAGAGCCGACATAACAATAATAATGTAAGGGCACAATAATAACAATAGTGGGCTTCTATGGGGCACAATAGTAATAATATGGGCACTACATGGGTACATCAATATAATAAGGAGGTTGTACTAATAACAATAAGGGGTTACACTAGTAGTATAGGGGCCTAACATGCCCCTCTCCTTCAAAAAGTGTTGTCCTCAACGCTTGAGTAGTTCTTGATGCTTTTGTATAAAATTCTTGTCCACCCCTGTGGAACCTTCAGTGGGTAAGTTCTTCCACTTATTGAGATACTCTGAAATTGATCGATTTCGTAGCTGTCAGGTTCTTGTTTCTATGACTGCTCTAGGTTCCAATAGGATTTTTCCTTCCTCTTCAATTTCTGGCAATATTTTTTGAATTGGGATCTTTTGCAACTTTTGAATAAGTGGCCATACTTCTTCGTCCTTCTTCCATTCATCCCTTGCTTCATTTATCCAACCTGGTTAGATAATATAAATAGCACAAAACAATGCTTCCACATCCTCATCCTTTCTTAAGAGTGCATCTGCAATAAAAGTTTTCTTCCATTTTCTATAGATGATGTCAAAGTCATAACCCAACATATATGTGACACATTTTTTCTGTTCTTCTAAAGATAATAGTTGTTCGAAAAAGTATTTAAGACTATCATGATCCATTTCTACCTTGAAGTGTCTTCCCATTCGGTAAGGTCACCATTTCTTAAGTGCGTGTAGTATTGCCAACATTTCCTTCTCATAAATAGCTTGCTTGAGATGTAGCAGTAAAAATACCCAATCACCTACATCAAAACATTTTTCACTACGATGTTGATCTACTTGTTGTTTCATTTGATTTTGCACCAAAGTGGCATTATCCTTTAAAAGTTGGAGAGCTTGTTGTTGATGCTCGATGTGATCTTTCACTGCTTGAACCTTTTTCTTCTTGATATGTCCTTCTATCTTTAGAGTTTGAGGAGTGGTAATTTCTTCCAATCCTTTAAAAGATATGGTCGGATTCATTTCTTGATGCTCGATGTGATCTTTCACTTCTTGAACATTTTTCTTCTTGATTTGTCCTTCTAAATTGATAGTTTGAGGAGTGGTAATTCCGACCAATGAATTACAAGATATGGTTGGATTCATTTCTTCTTTCTCGATGTGATCTTTCACCTCTTGCACCTTTTTCTTCTTGATATGTCCTTCTATCTTGAGAGTTTGAGGAGGGGTAATTCTAGCCAATGCATTATAAGATATGGTTGGATTCATTTCTTCTTTCTCGATGTGATCTTTCACTTCTTGAACCTTTTTCTTCTTGATATGCCCTTCTATCTTGAGAGTTTGAGGAGTGGTAATTCTTGCCAATGCTTTATAAGATATGGTCAAATTCATTTCTTCTTTCTCTGGGGTTGGTTCCTAGTGTATATACTCTTCTTTTGATGTTTCTTGATCCTTTTCTTCCTCCTCTTCATAATCTATGTAAAATAATTTCTTCTCAGCACACTTATGACCTTTAGTGAATTTGCTATCACAATTGTAACAAAGCCCTTTTTCTCTTTTCTATTCCAATTGTTGTGGTGTAACCCTTGTAGGTTGTGGAAGGCTAGGAGAAACAACACTTCCATTATTATAGTTGTGACTTGTTGCCATAATTTTACTTTCCACTATTTAACAAAGCTCTTTTACTCTTTCCAATTGTTGTGGTGTTTCTCTAAAGAAGGTGTTGCTCTTTGTATCCTCATAATGTGCTATCATTTCCTCCGTGAAAATTGACCACGTAACAAGTTGTTTACGAGAACAAAGCCCTTTATACCATAAAAATTGATTTGGTTCTAAATATGAAGATGAAATACATACCTTTTGTAATAGTGCTACACCATGTAGATCAAAATATTGTTCCATTTGAAGTATCCAATTTACCGGATCCTTGCCATCAAACTTCCTCATATTGCCTTTTCTTGATTTTAGGAGCTTGATCTTGAAATGACCATAACTCTGTAATTTCGGTTCTTGTAGTTATGAAATTATGTCCTGCAGTAACTCCCTATGTCCTCTTTTCAATGCCACCATTCTGATCCAAATTGGATTCTCTAAGGAAGAGTTATGCCAAAACTCCCACGGTGACCTAATTATAGACTAGTTCAGTAGAGCGAACTTGTGTAACATGCCACATGTCACTGTTTCAACCTTTGGATCTAAAAAATGTATAAAAGAAACTACAATCTGTCCTCGTTCTGTAGCTTCTTACGCAATTTCAATCTAATGCTCGAAACAAAAGTTATGACTATTTTCCCCAGGTCACCTGTTTGGAATGTAATTCAGGAGTATGAAAAAAGGCCAACTTCTTCAGATCATATCTCCGCAATTATAGCACCAAAAGCTCCGAAATTCAGATTTGAGCTTCAAACCAATTTCAACCCAAATGGGTTTTTTTATTAGCGTTTGAAACGTCGCAGAAAAATTTTTATAGCAAAAATGCCACGATGACCTGTTTGGAGTAGCGAAACCTAGAATCTAAAGCTCTGATACCAAATGTTGTGAAACCAGCTCACAAAAGATAGAAAAGACAGATCAACACCTTATTATTCATCCTCTTTGAGGGGGAAACCTCCTTTAAATTACATAAATGAACAATTCTTGGATGATACAAATGAAAAGACCTCCTTTCTATATACAGGAGTCTAAAGGGTCATAATATAATCAGAGCTGACATAACAATAATAACGTAAGGGCATAGTAATAACAATAGTGGGCTTCTAAGGGGAACAATAGTAACAATATGGGCACTACATGGGTACATCAATATAATAATGGGGTTGTACTAATAATAATAAGGGGTTACACTAGTAGTATAGGGGCCTAACACTAGATCCTCGTAGCTTCCTCCTTCGCCTTGCGGAATCCACTGGCCAATTTGTGGATCCACATTCCTACTGGAAGATCTGTTACAATTTCCAGTTCTGGGATGCGACGACATGCTTCCTCTATGATCTGCTCCAACTGCTAGTTCTCAACCATTGCTTCATCACATTGTAGGCTAAGTTGTTCGATGTTGATTCATTGTTCACTTAGCATTTTCACTGTGCAACCCTCCCTCTGTTAGTGTAATAGGCTCCCCATCCAATTTGGAAGCCTTGGTATTCTTCTGTGGCCCTGTTTGTTTCATCCCATGCGGCCATTTCAATTGTGTAGAGGTGGTTCTTGGGTTCACGCCTTCCACCGTATCATCTGTCCCATGTACTGTGGTCAGGTCCAAGCCTCTTTCCTCCTGCGTCGTGGTGGCCCCGGCTGCTGCTGTTTTTTCGGTGGCCTTGGTCTACTCTATGGTGGCCTTTGCTACCTCGCGGGATGCACTTACCGCCTCGGTGAGCTGCTCGTTCTGCTTCTGTTGTGCTAGTAGGGTGGTGGCATCCTTCTGTCTTTGTATCGCTGCCTCATCACACATTGCCAGATCCGGGGTGCGCCATTCTGGTGCCCATGAGTCAAGCACTATGAAAACAGTGTCATTGATTACGATGAACAGGAGTTTGGTCCAGTTCTGCTTCGGATCCTTCTACACCTTGATATACACATTGTGCATATCTACCTTAAAGTCTACAAAGCTCCGCAGATTGTCTTATACCGTGGGGGATAGGCACGGACGTTTGTGGATCCACATTCGTACACTCGCCTCCATGAGTATCCAGAAGATCTTGATCTCGCGAATGCGCATGGCATGCCTTGTCGCCTAGAGCGAAGCGTATTTCGCTGCCTTTGGCAAGTCTTGGTCAAGGGGAGGAAACTGACTGTCCTCTAGAAATTCCCCTGCAACCAACAAGATGGATAAGAGTAACCATATGTAGTGGAAGGTCTTACCTTGCTCTTGAGACTCCTTGCAGTTCATCAGGAACTCCTCGTAGAGGAACTCCACCCAGTTGAACTGTACCCCCCTGGTGCATTGTTCAGCCGGCATGATGACCATTGCTGGTACCTCGTTACCATGACATTTTCTCATTACTTTTCCTGCTAGCAACTGAGTGGCTATGCGCACCCCTTTGTCTTGAATGCTAGTAATCACATAGTCCCTCTGCTTCTTCTCTAACCTGTATTTCTTCTTCATGGCTTCTACGAGCACCAAGTCTCTGCTTTGGCCAGCTATTTTCGTGGGGTCCCTTCCCATATAGGGAAGGTTTGAAATCCTATGAATTAGCTTTGCCGTAATGGGAATCGGCTCCTCCAGCCATAAGTATCCCTCATGCACTAGGCAAAGTAGTTGCCTGATGACGAATATCGTGATTGGTGCCTGGCGAAAGTGCAGAATCCATAGTAGGTGGAGTAGCCCAGCCTCCTCCACCCTGCGCAACCATTTCCATGGCTGCAGTGCTGTAACTACCCCCTCCTTTCTTTGCTTCATAAGTTGGCTAGTCTCCAAATGTGGGAACTTTTCGCTGTCCGCGAGGTCCCAATCTTGAAATTTCATCATGGGCATGTGACCCAGGACTGAACCTTCAAATAGAATTTCGTCTAGGAGGAGTGGGGTTTCGAGTGCGCTCTTAACGGTATCCAAGTACTTGGGTACTTTTGCTTTCCCCTTCCATGGGGGGACATATTTGGGCAGTTTTGCTGTAGTGTGCACTGGCTAAATGTCTTTCTCCATTTCTTCATCTGGTTCAATCTCTTCTACAAAGGCTTGAAGATCCTCCTCCTCATCATTTTTCTCAATATTAACATTCTTGCCCTTATCTTCCATAGATAGTTTAGCAAACCACAGATTTCATGGAGACATATAGACTGGTCCTACTACCTGTGGATCCTTTTTGGGCCTCAGCGTCCGGGGCGATTTAGGGACTTCCAGAGCATCCCCTACTGGCGATGTAGAGCTCTGTAAGGCTCCCTTGGTTGTTGACATCATTCTGATCAGGGAATCCTGTGTCTCCTTCGGCAATGTTTCAAACCATGGACTTGCTCTTATAGCCTCCAAATTCGTCAGGTTCATACCCAGTTGATAGTGCAACAATTGAATTCTAGAAACACCAAGGGTTGTTCGGTGGAGAGCCACCTGTGATTTATAGGCCCTTTTGAATTCAAATTTGACTGTTCCCCCCATATTTGGCTCATTAATGCGAGATTGGCAGTAAATAGTCCCAAATCTAGTTCTGACTTTGTGTCTTAATTGCCCGCTGTCCGCTCCTCGTTGCCTTAAATTGGACATCATGTCATGAACATTGACACCAACGGTCACTTCCTAGCCTACCTGCATGGCAGTGTCGCCCCTAGTGTGTGGATGCGACCCGTGTGTCATACTGATCCTACGTGCAGCTTCCGTGTCACGCAACTCCCATACATACTCTTTTATAGTCCCATGCTCTCTTCCAACTACTTAGGGCGTTGAGACTGTGCTTCCTATGGATAGTCAGGTGGTCACACCACCGGTGTGAGGCTTCAAGTCACCTTCCAACCTGGTCCGTGGGCCTTCCTTAGTTACCCTCGCACTAGTCAGTGCCTCGTGTTCTTCCTTATGCAGTGTGCTTCCTTGGTTACTTTGTGAGATAAGGTGCGGTCGTAGCCATGGTAGTATAGCCAGAAATTCTAGGCGACAATCTTCTAGTGCAGTGGTAGGGCTGCCCATATGTTGTCCTATTCTTATGTTGACGCGTAATGCTTTTGCAATCGCCGAATGGCTTCTTGAATCTGCATATGTTTGTCCTCGCGCAACTGCATAATCTCTTCACTCCAGTCCTCACACATTGTCCCAATTATGGGAGTTATTGCGTGAGGATTCTTTTCCAAAGCTACGGCCTAGAGTTTGCTTGTTGTCTTTGGAATCATTATCGCACTCAGGTTCTTGTGCATGTCCCTATAGGCCCATTGGACCGCTGGTATACACAGGTCCCAATCAGTTCATTTCGCCTAGTAAACTATGTTCATGATTCCGCATAGCTTTTTGAATGCTCTGACGTGGAATATTTGTGTTGTGTGTCACTTTTCTTGCTGCCGCATCTGGTTCTGATTTTCTATCCTTAGTCTGGGAGGTGCTTGCACAACACACGTCTGCACCCATTGACATAGGTGGGCGTGCAAGCTGCTTCTGTAAGGACTCTGGACACCACATATCTCCACAATGGTATGATATTGTCCACTTTGGGCCTAAGCCCTCATGGATTTGTTTTTGGGCTTTACCCCAAAAGGCCTCATACCAATGGAGATATTTTTCCATCCTTATATACCCATGATCCTTCCCACTTCTCTTCAATGTGGGACTTTGGTTGTATACTCAACAATCCTCCCCTCGAACAAAGGACCATCGAGCGTCCCCTCGAACGATCCATCCGTCCACTCTCCACCAACCAAGATTCTCCACTCCAATGCGTTGGTAGCACATGCCTTACATGGAAGCACCACCTGCCTCGAGAGCATGCTCTAATCGAGCTCATCCATGGATCCCATTGTGATATTACCGGGGCTCACCACCTTTGTTCGCCATTTCGAGGATTCATCCACTTGGCTAACTTCGAACCTTGGCTCTGATACCACTTGTAAGGACTCTGGACACCACATATATCCACAATGGTATGATATTGTCCACTTTGGGCCTAAGCCCTCATGGATTTGTTTTTGGGCTTTACCCCAAAAGGCCTCATACCAATGGAGATATTTGTCCATCCTTATATACCCATGATCCTTCCCACTTCTAGTCAATGTGGGACTTTGGTCGTATACTCAACAGCTTCGTCCTGGCTGCTTGGCTCTCATTCGATGCTGGAGACTTCCAAACTGTAAGTTCATCCATCTTCTACATTCGCGCCAGTTTCCAATGGTCTTCTGTTGTGTACTCCACCATTGTGCGGGTGTTGCACGCAATGCCCATTCCAGCGCACCGTACCGCTGTTGTTCCGATACTACACCTTCAAATTTGTCCAGGAATTCATCCACCATTGTTACTCCATCATATGTTGGTAGTTCCCTTGCCTCTATCCTCGCACAATGTAGTGATCTAATCATCATGTTGCAATTCAGCATTTTCACTTCGCACAACCGGTTTTGCCAGCATTCTACTTCTTCATCTGAATCCAAGGTACAAGAACTGTCGCACTCCCATGAGATTCTCCCATCTGCAATCGGGTTCACTCGATCCTGGTCTTGTATTGTTATCTGGTAAATACAATACATCTCATCTTCGCTTTCATCATCGCGCACTGGTTCGGTGTAGCGCGCTCCTTTGGTTGGGTCTAGCGGAACGACTATGCGAAGGGACGTTTTCTCGAATATCATCTTCTGCTTCTTCAAGTTAATGACTCCATTCATATCAGTGGCCTAGTCTATTCCTAGCAACGTAGGATAAGGATTGATGTCATCGACAATATCTATTACTTCAAAGTCCTTATGTGTGCTTGTACCTTCGATATCAACTGTTACCCCTTGCAACCTCCCCATGGGAAAAATATTCTATTGGTTCACCATTCGTAATTGAATAGGGGACCACTGTAACACGGGCCTACCCATGCGTTCTCATGTCTGCTTTGGTAACACATTCACATCTGAACCCAAGTCCAGGATTACCTGATCCATTTCGTACTCACCAATCTGCACCATCAATCTCATTTCCCTCCCGGTGTGCAATGCACACTTTCGCAGTTTCCGGACTACGTGCGGTTCCCCTGATCCTGCGCACCTAGTGATCAACTCTTGTAGTCCCTTAACTTCCTTATTGTCACGCAGTAGTTTCATGCATGTCTCTAAAAAGGTAGTAAGCATAGAAGGATCCATCCCTGTCTCTGGTTGATCCTTACTACCTGAAGTGGAGGCCTCGTGAAGCTCTTCTTAGCTTCCATGAATGTCTCCTTTGCACATTCTAAGTCAAACTCGAATTCACTTGTAGGAGCCTTGTAAACCCATGTATCTCCCTCAGGCTACTTCCTCTTATCCTCCCCTGCAGTCGCACCGCTTGTGAGCATCATGTTCACATATGGGTCTTCTTTGCGCAGTTCAGACCTCATCATTTGAATATTTTGAGTCGGAGGATGCTGGAGTACCCCTTTCTCGTGCATCTGTGCGATCAACGTAGGACAATCTACCATTTCATGATCAAACTGAGCACAATATGAACAAGATACTCTCGTCGGATTGGTACAATCGTGGGTGTAGTTCCCTGGTCCTCCGTAATTGTAAAATATTAACTTTTTGTGGCCCCTTCCTAGCCCCATTCCTCCTTGTTCTCGACCTCGCCCCTAAAATCTCGTGCGCGCCATCCTTGCCGCTGGGTCGAGGGATTGCATTTCTGTTTGCATCCGATAGGCTGGGATCCGATCCATCATTAGCTCGTAGTTGTGACAAGTGCGCTCGTCATGGCCTACTAACCTGCAGAAATTACAAAACAAATGCTAGGGAGTCTGCGTATACTTCTGCAACAAATGACAATTATCCATCATGTGCTTTCCTCCTATCTAACAGATCGCGCACCATAGCGCGGGTGTCAAACTCGCCCCTGCCTGTGCCTCTGGTCTCAAAGGCATTGGCCCCCTCCTGCCAAGTAGTTCACGAATACTGGACAGTCGTCCTTGTCATGGCCCTGGCCTTTACATTTTATACACCACACTTCCTCGCACACCTCTGGCTACGGTGCCCTATCCTATTTCAAGCTCTGCCTTTCCAGGCAGATATTTTGTGGTTGCTTGTGGATTTGTTGAACTCCTAGCCTTGGATCTTGTATCAGTATCTCATGCAACCTCATCGCCATTTCCAATGCTTCATCCTGGGTAGAAAATTTTTGTTGCAATAGCGCCGTCCTCAGGTGCGATATCAGAGATACCACAAACCAGGTGCTATGCTGTGCATCCGTGAGAGTCATATTAGCTGTTGGCATTTTGGCACAGGTGTGGCGCTACGGTACAGGTGTTGTCCTTGATGGCAACTCTCTTTGATGACAGATCTCAGTCCAGACTATAAGAATGAAGAGAAATTTCATATACGCAGGTTCATTAAGCCCAAGTTGCGTATACACGCTGGTACGCTATATACTAAGTCGCGGATACGCAGGCTCGCTATATACGAAGTCGCGTATACACGCAGTTTCATGAACAGAAAAGGGCGTACATGTCGAGAAGCTTTCTTTTGGTCCGTGGTAGTTAGTCCTCGGTACTTGAGCCTATGTTTTTGGACCAAGGTATCTCGACAGACGTGTTGATCCCTAGTTTTGAAGTTGATGGTATTGTGTTACTATGGTTTTGGACTGTGGTATTGTGAAGGGCCTAAGGCTATATAAGGAGAAGAAGATCATTAGGCAATTGTATTGAAAAAGTCTTGAATATCTGATAAAGAAAGAGATCTAGTATGCAGGTTCTGGGTTGCTTGATCTAAGCTAAGGAGAGATCACACCGGTTGATGGAAGACTAGATCTAAGGATAGATCGGGATCAAATGGTTTGAAATGAACTATCGTTATATGGTTGATTATGCGTATTTTTAGATTTGCATACTGACGCAATGTTATGTTCTTTGTATGACTGATGTCTGGTACAGCTGCAAGTTATGAGAAATTATTTTTAGATCTGTACGCAAGTTGTCTTTGGTAAAAGCGTGTGTATACGCGGGTTGGTTTCATTGAAGTAGCGTATATCTTTTGAAGCTTAATTTTTGGGGTTGCAGTTGGGTCTGACTGTTATTGCAGAGTTCTGTAGTCTGCTCTGTGTTCTGGTGACTGGGTGTTGACAGGGTTTCAGTGGTTCAGTGATTCAAAGATTGATTTGGTTGTTTTGTGCTTCAATGATCTGTTATGAAAATTGGATGAATTGTGGTCTTCAGATTGTAATGTTGTGCTTCAGGAATATCCAGTCTGAAAATGTATGAAAAGTGGTACCTGAAGGAAAGATGATTGTAGGCCAGCACCTACGTACTAGTATCTTAGCTAGTACAAGAGCAAAAGGGGTTGGAGCTCCCTTCCAGGAGAGTTTGGAAAACGAGAGAAGGTTGTAGCCTTCTACAGGTTGTAGCCTGCGTACTGGTATAAGGCTGCACCAGTACAAAAGATTGTAAACTGAAGTTTCTTATTAAAGAAAGATAGAGACGAATTGCAGCAGGTGGTTTTCACCCACATTGGGTTTCCACCTTATATCATGGTGTTCATGTGTGTGGCTTTTGTGTGATGATCTGTTCTGTTATACTGCACCTGTTTACTATTAATATGGTTAATAATGTCCTGATGCATTTACTGAAGATAAGCTAACTGAATCATAAGATTTCTGGTTATACGCTGGTTTCTTTAGACACAGTAGCGTGTACACGCTGGTTCACTTAACTGAAGTAGCGTATATGTTTCTGAGTATGAAATTGAAAAAGTTTTATTGATATGATAATACTGATTCACCCCCCCACCCCTCTCAGTATTATTTCCGACAATTGGTATCAGAGCAGGTCCTTCAGAGAAGCTTGATCGCTTGAAGGTAGATCGTTCATCATGAGCAACTACGAGAGAGAAGCATCAATCAGGCCACCGGTTTTTGATGGGACAAACTTCAATTATTGGAAGGTAAGAGTTACTGCCTATCTTCAATCTCTTGGTACAGAAGTTTGGGACATCGTAGAGACAGGCTACACTTTTCCTTCAGCTACTCCTACAGATTTAGCCGAGAAAAAGAAATATGAAACAAATGCGAAAGCAGTCAGTACTCTATTGGGATGTATATCCCAATCAGAATTCATGAAGGTAATGCACTATAAATCCGCAAAAGAAATATGGGACAAAATTGTCACGAGCTATGAAGGAGACGAACAGGTAAAGCGTGCTAAACTTCAAACTCTCAGGATTAAGTATGAGACTCTCAGAATGTATAATGATGAAAGTGTGGCTAACTATTTCCTTAGGGTAGATGAGATTGTTAATTGCATGAAAAACTTGGGTGAAGAAATAAAAGAGGCTATTGTGGTTGAAAAGGTTCTAAGATCATTGTCCCCCAAATTTGAATCTAAAGTGTCTGCAATAGAAGAAAAGGAAAATCTACGAACTCTTACTATGTCTCAGCTTCACGGAATTCTAACTGCTTATGAAATGAGAAAGGGAGGTCCATCAGACAGAAGAGAAGCTGCTTTCAAGGCCTCAGGCAAAGAAGATTATTATGAAGCGAGTCATGTGCCAGAAGATGAAGAAGAAGAATCAAATTTTGTCAGAAATCTTCAAAGGGGTTCTGGAAGGTTCAGAGGTAAGTTACCTTTTAAATGCTTTGCTTGTGGAAGAGTAGGTCATTATGCTGCCAAATGTCCTCACAAAGATAAGAATGACAAGGGAAAGGAACCTGTTAAATGGAACAAGAAACAGAATGAAAAGAAGAAAAGCTATTACACTCATGAAGATAGTGATGGTCTTTCAAATAGTGACGAAGATGAACAAGGTAATAGATATAAACTTTTAATGGCTTTTGAAGATGATGACTACATGGATGCTATAGATGTAGAAGGCTTTTGTGAAGAAATGAATAATCTCAAAGTTTGCTTAGAAGAGAAAAGTGCTATTATTGATTCTCTACAATGTCAACTGGCTGAAAAGGAAAAACATCTTGAAGAATTGGAATGTGAGATTGTTTGTCTTAGAAAGGAGATTGAGAAAACAAAAGCGATTAATCTTAAATTTGTTAAAGGATCTGAAACCTTGGATGAGATTATCAATGTGCAGCGTTCTCCTCTGATCAAGACAGGTCTGGGATATAATGGAGAAACATCTCAAGCTTCTACCTCTAAAAGTTATCTTGATGCAGCAAGGAGGAGCGAGCAAAGGCCAAATAAAAGTCATTAGGTAAATCAACGACAGTTTACCTCAAGAACAAATAAAGACTATCAAGAAATTCGGGGACAAGCTGCCTTAAGGACAAACAGAAGCTACAATCAGCCACAGGTAAAATCTTCCCAATTTGCCCCAAGAATGGATGTCAATAGAAGCTACAATCGGTTGGATGATAGATCTGATTATCGCATAAATTTCTTTAATGGCCAATGTTTTTCTTGCCATAACTTCGGTCACAAAGCAGCTCAATGTGTTGCCTACAAGACAATCATGACTAGAGAAGCTCAAAAGCAAAGAAGTATGACTGGAACCATGAAAAGGACTTATAACAACTTTTCGGTTCTTGAAAACGAAGTTGAATGCTCTATTTGCAATAACTTTGGTCATGAAGACTCTGAATGCAGGAGCAGGTTCTGGAAGACAACTCAGAAGGAACAAACCTCAAATGTCAGAACATGGAGAATAAAGGAACCGCAACCAGAAAGATGTGGGATAGCCTTTTATGCAGAAGGTCAAGAAAGTCTATGGTACATTGACAGCGGATGTTCGAAGCATATGACAGGGGACAAAGAAAAACTTGAATCATATACCGCATTAGAAAAGGGAAAGAAAGTTTCTTTTGGAAACGATATCTCTGCAGCCATAAAAGGAAAAGGCGTTGCTCCGTTGAAAGAGAAGGTCAAAGCTGGAAATGTTTTGTATGTTGATGGATTGAAGCATAATCTTCTGAGTGTCAGTCAGATGTGCGATCAAGGAACAGAGGTAATATTTAGATCAAATGGATGTTGTGTACGTGATCTTGATACAGGTGAAACAGTGATCAAAGGAAGAAGGACTCCAAATAATCTATACATATTTGAAGAAAGACAACAACAATGCTATTTGAGCAAGGATGATGAACACTGGCTATGGCATCGGAGGTTGGGGCATCTAAGCTTTTCACAAATAAGGAAAGCATGCAAATATCAGGCAGTTCGTGGTCTTCCAGATATCAAAATTCCAGACAACACCATATGCAAATCATGTCAGTTTGGAAAGCAAACCAGAACTAATTTTCCTGAGAAGGAAGGATCAGCTAGCATGCCTCTTGAGCTAGTACATACAGATACATGTGGTCCATTCAGAAAAAGAACACCTCGAGGAGAAGAATATTTGATATTATTCATTGACGATTTCTCCAGGTTTGTCTGGTTAGGACTTATGAAGCACAAAGATGAAGCATTCGAAAAATTCAAATCCTTCAAAGCCTTGGTTGAAAATGAATCAGGACACAAAATTAAGTGCCTCAGATCTGACAGAGGTGGGGAGTTTACCTCGAATGAATTTTTCGATTTCTGTGAAGAACATGGGATAAGAAGAGAATTCTCTACAGCTAGAACTCCTCAGCAAAATGGAGTTGTGGAAAGAATGAACAGAACAGTCCAACAAATGGCTCGTGCTATGCTTGATGAATCAGGTACTCCCGCAACTTTCTGGGGTGAAGCTGCACATGCTGCGGTTATTATTCTCAACAAAACAAATGTCCGAGTAAACAGCACTCAAACCCCTCATGAGCTCTGGTGTGGTGAGACTCCTTCGGTGAAGCACTTCAAAATCTTTGGGAGCAAATGTTATATTAAGAATACTGATGAGCAACTTGGCAAACTTGAACCAAGAGCAGATGAAGGCATTCTTCTTGGTTATTCTCCACATAGCAAAGCATACAAGTGCTACAATAAAAGACTTGGCAGAATTGTCGACAGCATTGATGTTGTGGTTGATGAGAAGGGATACATTCCTAGGCAAGTTCATCATGAAGACATCGAAGAAGATGAAGGCTACTCTCAAAGACAGAATGATGAAGAAGAAGAACCTCAAGAAGAAGAAGAACCTCAAGAAGAACCAGAGGAGCAGACAAGAATAGAAGAGAAGACTCCATCCAGATATGTTCAGAAGAATCATCCAGAATCTCAGATTGTGGGGCAGAAAGAAGCAGGAGTACAAACAAGAAGAACAATTGCAGAAGCTTCAAGCTATTTGGCATTACTCTCGTCCACTGAACCACAAAATGTGAAAGAGGCATGCAAAGATGAATGTTGGGTCAAAGCAATGGATGAAGAACTTGAGCAGATCGAAAAGAACAACACTTGGGAATTGGTTCCTAGACCAAAAGATAAGAATGTCATAGGGACAAAATGGATCTTCAAAAATAAATTGAATGAAAATGGAGAAGTAATTAGAAACAAGGCCAGACTTGTTTGTAAAGGGTATGCGCAGCAAGAAGGAATAGATTTTGAAGAGACCTTTGCTCCTGTTGCAAGACTTGAGGCCATCCGAATGTTCCTTGCTCTCTCAAGCTTTCAAAACTTCAAGGTATTTCAAATGGACGTGAAATCAGCCTTTCTGAATGGAGACTTAGAAGAAGAAGTATATATTGAGCAGCCAGATGGTTTCATTCTTGGGAATGATCCAAACCTTGTATGCAGATTGAAAAAGGCTCTCTATGGTCTCAAACAAGCTCCAAGGGCTTGGTACTATCGTTTGGACAAATATCTTCACCAACAAGGTTTTTCAAAAGGATCAGCAGATAGCAATCTCTATATAAAAGTTGAAAATAACAAATTGCTAATTCTTGTTGTGTATGTAGATGATATTATCTTTGGCAGCAATGAAGAGGCTATGAGTCAAAACTTTGCCTTGGTTATGCAGAAAGAATTTGAAATGTCATTACTTGGAGAATTGACATACTTTCTTGGATTGCAAATCCAACAAAATGAAGGAGGTATTTTCTTGTCTCAAACCAAGTACCTCAAGCAGATCTTGAAGAAGTATGGCATGGAAGATTCAAAGCCAGTATGTACCCCCATGGTTACAGGATGCAGCCTCAGTGCAAATGATGAATCAGCAGCAGTTCATCAACCAACTTATAGATCCATGATTGGGAGTTTGCTTTATTTGACAGGTACCCGACCAGATATTATGCATGCAATAGGAATTGTTGGAAGATTTCAAGCCAACCCAAAGGAAACTCATCTTCAGGCAGTCAAAAGAATCTTCAAGTATCTTCAAGGGACTCAAAACTATGGCTTATGGTATCCTAGAGATACAGATCTCACTCTTCATGCTTACATAGATGCAGATTGGGCCAGAAGTGTGGATGACAGGAAAAGCACAAGTGGTGGTGCATTCTTCATGGGTTCCAGATTAGTATCTTGGTTCAGCAAGAAACAGAGTTCGATTGCTTTATCTACAGCTGAAGCAGAATATGTGGCTGCGGCATCTTGTTGCACACAACTTCTTTGGATGATGCATACCTTGCAGGATTTTCAAATCACTTGCACTCCACCTGTCTCTATCTTATGTGATAATACAAGTGCAATCAGCATTTCAAAGAATCCAGTCATGCATTCAAAGACCAAGCACATACCAATCAAGTATCACTTCCTCCGGGAACAAGTGCTTGAACAAAAGGTCAAGTTGGAGTATGTTTCTTCTAAAGAACAAGTTGCTGATATTCTCACAAAACCACTGCCCAGGGAGACTTTTGAATATCTCAGACAAAAGCTGGGAGTAGTTGATGCTTCATCCTGCTGTTGAAGCTTGTCTGTTCTAAAGAAAAGTTGGTGTACGCGTGTTGTGTAAGGGATATCTGCGTACATACGCTGATTTATGCAGGTGAAGTCACGTATATGGAGTTCTGAACAGCAAGGGCAGACTCTGGTTGGAGAAGGTCTGAGATGGGTATGCCAGAGTCCTTCAGGCACAGTTTCAGGGGGTGCAGCAGGCACAGTTTCAGGGGGAGCAGCTTAAAGTCTAATAAAGCATTGTTGGCATTTAGATGCTTTTGGTTCTAGTTCACAACTGTTGTTGGTTTCAGGAGAAGGAGCACAGAAGGAAATCTTGGTTGCTGATCTAAAAGATGATTATCAGATGCTGCTGGTGACTTTCATAAGTCTTGGTCTAGATTTTTTCGTCTCTATGTCATGTATCTCTTTTGTGATATCTCTTTTATGGTGTCAAGGTCATGTAACGGCCTATGTTGGTTTCCCCACTATGCCTGGGATGAATGATGTAATGTAATTGGTTGTTATATGTAAATTTCTGATGTATCCCCTCTTGGTTGGGAGTATGGATGTATGTATTGAGTCTTTTGGTGATAGGAAGGTCCTTTATGATGTATAAGTCTTGGTTCTTTTTGAAGAAAATCTTTTGCAGATCTTGCCTACAGTCAGGGGGAGCATGTTCAGCACAGCAGAGCAGAGATATCAGCATGTACTCAGGGGGAGCACAGCCCTTTTCCCTTGATGACAAAGGGGGAGAATGATTCTAAGGATCTTGGGGTTGCCATCAAGTCCAAAGGGGGAGATTGTTGGCATTTTGGCACAGGTGTGGCGCTACGGTACAGGTGTTGTCCTTGATGGCAACTCTCTTTGATGACAGATCTCAGTCCAGACTATAAGAATGAAGATAAATTTCATATACGCAGGTTCATTAAGCCCAAGTTGCGTATACACGCTGGTACGCTATATACTAAGTCGCGGATACGCAGGCTCGCTATATACGAAGTCGCGTATACACGCAGTTTCATGAACAGAAAAGGGCGTACATGTCGAGAAGCTTTCTTTTGGTCCGTGGTAGTTAGTCCTCGGTACTTGAGCCTATGTTTTTGGACCAAGGTATCTCGACAGACGTGTTGATCCCTAGTTTTGAAGTTGATGGTATTGTGTTAATATGGTTTTGGACAGTGGTATTGTGAAGGGCCTAAGGCTATATAAGGAGAAGAAGATCATTAGGCAATTGTATTGAAAAAGTCTTGAATATCTGATAAAGAAAGAGATCTAGTATGCAGGTTCTGGGTTGCTTGATCTAAGCTAAGGAGAGATCACACCGGTTGATGGAAGACTAGATCTAAGGATAGATCGGGATCAAATGGTTTGAAATGAACTATCGTTATATGGTTGATTATGCATATTTTTAGATCTGCATACTGACGCAATGTTATGTTCTGAGTATGACTGATGTCTGGTACAGCTGCAAGTTATGAGAAATTATTTTTAGATCTGTACACAGGTTGTCTTTGGTAAAAGCGCGTGTATACGCGGGTTGGTTTCATTGAAGTAGCGTATATCTTTTGAAGCTTAATTTTTGGGGTTGCAGTTGGGTCTGACTGTTATTGCAGAGTTCTGTAGTCTGCTCTGTGTTCTGGTGACTGGGTGTTGACAGGGTTTCAGTGGTTCAGTGATTCAAAGATTGATTTGGTTGTTTTGTGCTTCAATGATTTGTTATGAAAATTGGATGAATTGTGGTCTTCAGATTGTAATGTTGTGCTTCAGGAATATCCAGTCTGAAAATGTATGAAAAGTGGTACCTGAAGGAAAGAAGATTGTAGGCCAGCACCTACGTACTAGTATCTTAGCTAGTACAAGAGCAAAGGGGGTTGGAGCTCCCTTCCAGGAGAGTCTGGAAAACGATAGAAGGTTGTAGCCTTCTGCAGGTTGTAGCATGCGTACTGGTATAAGGCTGCACCAGTACAAAAGATTGTAAACTGAAGTTTCTTATTAAAGAAAGATAGAGACGAATTGCAGCAGGTGGTTTTCACCCACATTGGGTTTCCACCTTATATCATGGTGTTCATGTGTGTGGCTTTTGTGTGATGATCTGTTCTGTTATACTGCACCTGTTTACTATTAATATGGTTAATAATGTCCTGATGCATTTACTGAAGATAAGCTAACTGAATCATAAGATTTCTGGTTATACGCTGGTTTCTTTAGACACAGTAGTGTGTACACGCTGGTTCACTTAACTGAAGTAGCGTATATGTTTCTGAGTATGAAATTGAAAAAGTTTTATTGATCTGATAATACTGATTCACCCCCCCCCCCCTCTCAGTATTATTTCTGACATTAGCCTCACGGATCATACTCTTCAACCGCTGATCCAGATCCTAGGGGGTCTCGCCCGGAAGCATTGCGATCTCTTTAAATCCGATGATTGACTGTGTCTCTTATTTCGGCCGGCTAAATTCTATGTTCAACACATTCTGGATCTCTGCTATTCCTGCATTTGGGTGATCATTAGAGTGCTTGATATACCATGTCAACGCGCGATCCTGCAGCGCACTCACCAATGTAGCCTTCTTAATGTTGTCATCTGTGACTCCTTGTGCTTCCCACACTGCTCTTACCACGAACCAGAATTGATTTGGATCTTCATTCCCTACTCCTCTGAATATGGGTAGCTTGATCGCACTCGCGATGCTAAACTGTGGGTTTGGTGGAGGTGGAGTGGGTGGAGATGGAGGTGAAGAAGGTGAAGTGGGTGGTGGCGTAGGTGGAGGTGGTAACTGCGGAATGCGCTGCCTTATCAAAATGACCGCACTTCTTGGAGAGACCTGAGCAAGTTCTTCCTTGCTCTCTCGTGAAGGTGAAATCAAGGGACTATTTCTTAATTCCTTGCTACCTTTATAGATCCTTCTGCTCCGTGTCGTTCCAAACATTAATGTAATCACATAACCCGCTATTCACATAACAACATCTTAATCCAGGTATTCAAAGATTTAATGTACTTACCTCGCGGTCCCTAGAGAAAACGTTGTTCTGCTTCACTGTAGCTCACGGTCATGTCTATCACAAACTCAGTGACAAATCCCCCTATTATCCTGTCAAGCCAATGGTCCATAACTCGCGTGATCTTATCTTCTGATGCCTCTAGTCTGTGCACTAATTGTGGAGTCCACACTATTGGTTAGTGAAGCTTACACCTTCCCTGACTGTTGGATAACCTCACAATCCACTCATATAGTTTAGAAGGAAAGGATGCGAAGAAGATCTCGTGGATTTTCATATACATGTAGCGATCTAGCCACCTCTTCTTAGATACCTGTGGAGTTCTGTTTTCCTGCATCACGAACTCGTGAATTTTCTTGTCCAACAACTCTTCAATTTCCTTCTTTGTTGGGTTCCAATGGCACGACATTAGACATCGCTTAGGCAGATCCCGGTCCCGGCAACGAAACCATTTGTTGGTGATGTGGGGCTTGACCCAGGTTCATCAATGAGTTTAGCCAAGAAAATCCCGGTACTACTGGCCCTTTCGACAATAGTCTTCGGAGCGTGGACTGAGGTCTCACTCGAAGTAGTATGGGAGGGTGCTGGAACTAGGTTTCTGCACCATAGGGATTTCTTGATGAGGGTTCTGGAGGTTTGCGATCCTAATCCCCGTGCTGCGCTGGTCACTGCAGCTTCCTATTCTTCGAAACCCACACGCACCTTCATATAATTTTGATCCAATCCGATCCTTACTATTATATTAGTGCTTAACTTAGTTTGTGCGGACCCAATATTCTTATTACTTGTTCAACTTTCAAATTAGTGCGCGTACTTGAAAATAATATAAATGCATAAAGAATAACCAGAACATAGAAATACAGGTCTACAAGTAGATGCACAATTTTCTGAATCAATCTTATCTTTATTAATACTCAAGTTTAGTTACAGACCCAACTCTGCCCTACGCACTTAGCTGTAGGGGTTCGCGCACTCAGCTGCGGACTCTACTAGGCCTCTGTGCACTCAGCTACAAAGCCTCTACCTACTACTATGACCCAATACACTTCAGAATTACTTCTATCTTCTAACCATGCCTTCACATCTATCTGTTACTTGTCAAGCTAAGACTGACTTTATGCTTAGAGCCTCGTTCTATTTATACAATCCCATGGTCCAAGGACCATGGGTAGGCCGACATACCATACATTAAATTACATTATTTTAGGGTGGACAACCCTAGACTCTCGCGCTCTGTGTCCACATTACGTGGGGTCTTTACATTACACTTGACCAAAATTCGGGCTTCAAGCGCCAAAAACATGCTATGGGGGGATCCACTGACCAACAATATCACAAGTCAAGAGTTCTGAAGGCATACTTTTTTGAGTTATAAGGTTTAATGATAAGGATTAATCAAGGTTTCCATAAATCGTGAAGGGTTGAGTTATAAAGTCCTGATAGAAAGATTGATGAAGGGTTAGACTATAGAATGTCTAATGAAATGTTTCCGCATGAGGATAAAATGAAGGGGCCTTAACCTTAACTTATGAAGGTTTGACCAAATAGGTCATATTAATTCCTAGGATAGATAAGATTATGCATTCTATATGCATACTGTGGGTATCGTGGGTTTTTTTGCTTGCGTTAGAGTGGTATTAGAGCTAGTTAAATCTCTTTTTGATTAAAGCAGAATTGTGCAGAATACAAGAGTGATTGCAAAAGAAAGAGGAGATCAGGTTATTTGAATTTGATAAGTAGAAGGCATGAGATAAGATGATAGTAAGTGATACTCTTAAGAATACATTGCAGAAGCATAAAGAAAACACAGTGATGTTTGTTTTCTGAGGAAAGTGGAGGTTCACTCAAATGTGAAGATGGATGGAGACTGTTTTTGAAGCCATGTAGTGGCAGCGAACCTGAAGAATCCAATTGAAGGTTGGACAAAGAGGATAAAAGTGTTCTCAGAAGGAAGCTGAGACGAAAGCTCTTGAAAGCTTGGGAATGATCTTTGGTTTGAATAACATTGATACACAAGTGACAGCAAAGGAAGGTGAGAATATTGTAGCAACCTAGAGGAAGGAGTGCTCAATTGGTTCCAGAGGAAAGAACCATAGAAATGCTAAAAGACTGATCTCAGAGGAGAGAAACTTAGTGAGGCATATGTCACAAGGAGGCTTGTTACTATAGAGGTATTGTTGCAGCTCACAAAGAAAATTCTACAAAGTATGTGGGTAGAATCGCTAAGGGATGAAGAAAGCTGGTAAGAGTTTTTGAGTGAAAGAAGAGGTGGTCAGAACCTAGTATTTCATTTGTGATTGAAGTACAAGAGGAAAATTGTGTTCTTAAAAGATGCAGATGATTTGAAGCCTAGAAGTAGCAGAGAGTAGTGCTCAAAGAGGTTCTGGAGAATAGAGAACCAAGTGCTTGCCAAAAGACCAAGTACAGAGGAAAGCATGGTGAGGTAAGTGGAAACACGGAGGACTTGTTGTTGCAGAGGCTATAATACAACTCATAGTAAGTGAGTGAGGAACTCATGAAGATAGAGAAGAAGATGACTATTGATAGTCATAACAGAGATAACAGAGGTTCTAAAGAAGAACACAACAGAAGAAAAGTGAAGAAGGGAGTTGGAAAAGCCGAGTATATATATTGAAGATAGATTGCTGAAAAAGGAAGACAAAGGAATTGTCATGAATGACAATCATAAGGAGAAGGAGATGGTAATGAAAGTTCAAAAAATTGACATTACATAAGGAGGAGTTCATTATTGTGAACAATAACAAAGAGATATCATTGAAACATATGAGACGAAGGAGAGTTTAAATCAACACACTGATGTGTTGACAAAGGAATTGAAGGAAAACTCAGAGCAGCATACTGAGATGTTGCCAGAGAAGGAAAAGGTAATGAGGACTTATATTTTTAATTCTGATAATTGTTTTATAATTACAAGATTTGTTGAAAATGAGATAGACATGTTTCAAATTGAGGAGTTAGTTTTAGAACTGGAGAAGACTAGAAGTTGCTAGGACATACATGCTGATGAGGAAAAAGAAAAACATGAAGATACTATGCTTGAAGAAGTTAAATTGATTATTAAAATCAATCAAGAAAGTGAAGGACAATTACTGAGGGTTGTCAAGGAAGAAGAAGGAAAATATGTTAGAATTGATGAACAACATAGTGATGTATTTGAGGGGAATCAAGTACAAAGGAAATTAGAGGAAATTTTACTTGTTGAAAGTAAATTTATAGATATTGAACAGAGGTTGTTTGGACAGCAACAAGAGGGCAAGGATGAAAGGGTGGTAGTAAGGATCCAACAACTTCAAAGAGAAGACAATAACCAGCAGTTTGAAGATGAGTGGACAGAGTACAAAAACAATTGGAAAAGTAATTATCAGTCAAAAGATAAATTGGACATAGATATTGAAAGAATAATAAGATTAATGATGAAGGTGCCTCAGAAGAAAACAACAAAAAGAAGACCAAGGAGTAGTAGAAAGAGAAAGACAGCAGCGGACTGTGAAAACATAGCTATTGGAGAAAAGAAACATAAAGTGTGGAAAACTGGAGAACAACAACAAACAAAATCAACAACCAAAGGAAAATTATAGAACAAAGTATGGGACCCAGGGAGACAAAGGACAAAAGAACATGATCAGGAGATCATGATTATTTTAACCTTGGGAGTCTAATGCAGGAGCATTAGCTTAGAAACATCATTGTATTTTAGTATACATAGGGGGGCTTGTGTTTTCAAGGAAGTTGGATTCCTATGTATGTAATTATTAATTTTTTAAGTGATTAGAATAGGAATTAATTAGATATTGTGAGGATATTTGTAAATGCTCTCGAATGTAGGAGAACATGGATGATTAATGATGATGAGAGAGTTAGAAATCAATTGTAAGTCTTGGACTAGAATGTGGTTTCATGATTCGAGGAGATAGAGAGGATTATTAGGGATAAGTAGGAGTTAAAAGTGGACTAGAGTATATTTAGGAGTTAGTTCAGCAGATTAAGGATCTGAACTAGAATTAGTTCAACAGAACCTTTTTTTATAAATGTAAGCCTAAAAGGCATAAAGAGAAGGGTAGATAGAGGGGTATATAGAGGAATAGACTGAAAATAGTTAGTGAGTCAGTTATTTAGACTGTAAGCCTACGGGCAAGAGAGGAAAAAAGGCCACTGATACAGAATATCAGACCAAGGAAAGAGTTCCTGTGTAAATACATGTTATTTAAGACAAACAACTCAATTATGAGTTATGTGTGTGTATGGAGTATGTTAATTGTAATCTATATGTGAATTAGAGACTTTGTATCATATATATATATATATATATATATATATATATATATATGCAGGTGGAGTTCGGGCAGAATCAGAGGAAATACAGAGAAGAGTAACATAACAACTTCCAACTACGGTTGGGTAAACGTTGTTGAGGCAGCTCCACAATTGCGATTATGGGTAGAGTTGTCTTAGAGATAACAATTCCAGCGAAAGAAGTGTTGGGGAGAATTGTTAGTCAGCAAGAGGTTCGAGTAGAGAACCATATAGCTTGTGCTATGGCTTTGTATACATTAGTGGAAGCCTTTATTTTTACAGTGAAGGTGGAGGAGCATAAAGGCGAGTGGAGTTGAGTGAAGGTGAGAGTTGTGGTAGAACAGTGAAAGGACAGATCCCTAAAGAAAACTGGAATCACAGAAGACATTGAAGAAACGTCGTAAAACCAAAGTAAAGAGCCGCAAGGGTAGAAGAGGAAAAATTCCCTTGATCATGGTTGAAGTCCCGCAATTGATCTCAGTTGTCAATCGTAGAAGTCAACACTTACGTCATAGTCAACTACAGGGGTTGATAGGCTGATAACCCACGTGCTAGTTGAATGGTCATAGATCATAGGATTTAAATGCCTCGTCATCCAACGGATATCAGGCCATAAAGAGATTGAGATTTAACTGTAAGGGTGGACCCGAAGTTTTATAGATCAAGGACTTATATTCCCTATCGGGTTCATAAAGCGGCTAAACATCGCGTAACTAGTCCACCCGATATCATTGTGGACCGTTGGATCTAGCGGATCTTGATCAATGGTTATAAAGCGTCGGTTTGGTTTGTTGATTGGGAAAAAGTACAGCCATTGGATCGAGGGTAAGATCGACGGTGGAGAATAAAGGGAAAAAGGATTTGTGGAGAGCACACCCAAGGAAGTTATAGGCACAGCTTTAATTTAGTTGAAGTCTGGTTGTGTTGTCGCTTGTCACATGTGAGAGGCGACGAAGGCACATGATGGTTTGATGCGATATTGCGACAACCATTAATCTGATGAATGAAATCAATGGTGGGGAAGGTAGTCGCATATCACAAGTCAAGAGTTCTGAAGGCATACTCTATTGAGTTATAAGGTTTTGCAAAAATGATTAATCAAGGTTGCCATAAAGGGCGAAGTGTTGAGTTATAAAGTCCAGATAGAAAGATTGATGAAGGGTTAGACTATAGAAAGTCCAATGAAATGTTTCCGTATGAGGATAAAATTATGGGGTCTTAACCTTAGCTTATGAAGTTTTGACCAAGCAAGTCATATTAATTCCTGGGATAGATAAGATTGTGCATTCTATATGCATACTGTGGGTATCGTGGGTTTTTTTTCTTGCATCACAGTGGTATCAGAGCTAGTTAGAGATATTTTTTATTAAAGAAAATTTGTGAAGAATACAAGTGTGATTGTAAAAGAAAGAGGAGATCAGGTTATTTGAATCTGATAAGTAGAAGGCATGAGATAAGATGAGAGTAAGTGATACTCTTAAGAAGACATTGTAGAAGAATAAAGAAAACACAGTGATGTTTGTTTTCTGAGGAAAGTGGAGGTTCATTCAAATGTGAAGAATGGATGGAGAGTATTTGTGAAGCCATGTGATGGCAGTGAACCTGAAGAATCCAATTGAAGGTTGGACAAAGAGGATAAAAGTGTTCTCAAAAGGAAGCTGAGAAGCAAGCTTTTGAAAGCTTGGGAATGATATTTGGTTTGAATAACATTGATACACAGGTGACAACAAAGGAAGGTGAGAAGATTGTAGCAACCTAGATCAAGGAGTGCTCAATTGGTTCCAGAGGAAAGAACTAGAGAAATGCTAAAAGATTGAGTTCAAAGGAGAGAAGCTTAGTGAGGCATATGTAGCAAGAAGGGGACTTGTTACTTCAAATTGCAGCTCACAAAGGAAATTCCACAAAGGATGTGGGTAGAATTTCTAAGGGATGAAGAAAGATGGTAAGAATTTCTGAGTGGAAGAAGAGATGGTCAGAACCTAGTATTTCATTTTTTATTGAAGTACAAGAAGAAAGTTGTGTTCTTAAAAGGTGCAGATGAGTTGAAGCCTCGAAGGAGCAAAGAGTAGTGCTCAAAGAGGTTCTAGAGAATAGAGAACCAAGTGCTTGCCAAAAGACCAAGTACGTAGTAAAGCTTGGTGAGGTAAGTGGCAGTAGGGAGGACTTGCTATTGTAGAGGCTATAATACAACTCATAGTAAGTGAGTGAGGAACTCATGAAGATAGAGAAGAAGACGACTACTAATAGTCATAACAAAGATAATAGAGGTTCTAAAGAAGACCACATCAGAAGAAAAGTGAAGAAGGGAGTTGGAAAATCAGAGGCTATATACTCAAGGATAAATTGTTGAAAAAGGAAGACAAAGGAATTGTCATGAATGACAATCATAAGGAAAAGGAGATGGTAATGAAAGTTCAGCATATTGACATTACAGAAGGAGGAGTTCATTATTGTGAACCAGAATAGAGAGATATCATTGAAACAAATGACACAGAGGAGATTTTAAATCAACATACTAATGTGTTGACAAACGAATTGAAGGAAAACCTAGAGCAACATACTGAGATGCTGCCAGAGAAGGAAAAGGTAATGAGGCCTTATATTTTTAATTCTAATAATTGTTTTATAATTACAAGATTTGTTGAAAATGAGACAGACATGTTTCAAATTGAGGAGTCAATTTTAGAACTGGAGAAGGCTGGAAGTTGCCAGGATAGACATATTGATTAGGAAAAAAAAAACATGAAGATACTATGCTTGAAGAAGTTAAATTGATTGTTATAATTAGTCAAGAAAGTGAAGGACAAATACTGAGGGTTGTCAAGGAAGAAGAAGGAAAATATGTTAGAATTGATGAAAAACATAGTGATGTATTTGAGGGGAATCTAGTACAAAGGAAATTAAAGGACAATTTACTTTTTGAAAGTAAATTTACAGATATTGAACAGAGGTTGTTTGGATAGCAACAAGAAGGAAAGGATGAAAGGGTGGTAGTAAGGATCCAACAACTTCAAAAAGAAGACAATAACCAGCAGTTTGAAGATGAGTGGACAGAGTACAACAACAATTGGAAAAGTAATTATCAGTCAAAAGGTAAATTGGACATAGATATTGAAAGAATAATAAGATTAATGATGAAGATGCCTCAGAAGAAAACAATAGAAAGAAGACCAAGGAGCAGCAGAAAGAGAAAGACAGCAGCACACTGTGAAAACATAGCTATTGGAGAAAAGTAACATAAAGTGTGGAAAACTGATGAACAACAACGAAAAACATCAACAACAAAAGAAAAATTACAGAACAAAGTATGGGACCTAGGGAGACAAAGGACAAAAGCACATGATCAAGAGATCATGATTATTTTAACCTTGGGAGTCTGATGCCAGAGCATTGGCTTAGAAACATCATTATATTTTAATAGACATAGGGGCCTTGTGTTTTTAAGGAAGATGTATTCCTATGTATGTAATTATTAATGTTTTAAGTGATTAGAATAGGAATTAATTAGATATTGTGAGGATATTTTTAAATGCTCTCGAATGTAGGAGAACATGGATGATTAATGATGATGAGAGAGTTAGAAATCAATTGTAAGTCTTGGACTAGAAAGTGGTTTCATGATTCGAGGAGCTAGAGAGGATTCTTAGGGATAAGTAGGAGTCTGTTAGGACCTAAATCTACCTCAACCTAAGAAAGGCAGGTCTAGGGTAACATCAAACCACGCTTAACCTGGTAACTAGCCCTACCAGGTCGAGAGAGGGCTCTCTCCTTGTCAATCTCAATGAAAATTTATCAAGGAAGGCTTGAGATGATTGATATAAAAACTAATTTTAGGCTAGATATGCTTGCTCTGAGGAATTTTGATTGAATTTAATGGTTGGTTGTTGGATTTGATGGGAAGGCAGCTTTGGGTCCGGGAAATGAACAAAGATTTGCAGAGGTTTCCGTGGAGCAAGGTAGGCAAGTGTTTTAGCACTTTGAAATGAGTGTAATGGTGAGTCTAAATACTGGTGAGGAGTTCGAGAGGGCATGAAAGTGTCATGAGTCCTCTTCAAACAGTAGAAAACATGTAAAACTAAACAAACCCTAAGGTAGAGCACTGAAACATCAATGAATTCTACCTTTTACACTTGATTCATTTAGCTATGAAGAATAAAAGAGATGATGGCACACATAAACATAAGATCACTGAATAACTGAGAAGAAAACAATGGTAAATCACATTACCACAAGAATCCCACAAAATGCTGCAAAACCATGGTTTATTTCCTTGCCAAACTGCAGAAGTGATGTACAATAGTGCTCAATGAATCCACAAGAGTCCAACCTTTATAAATGACTGAAAAAACACACGATATAGACCTCCAAACGACTTGTGCTATCCATCATGGGTCGAATCCATGAGAAGAGGGGTGGTTTCAACCATATCTAAACTAGGAACACAAAAATAGGCAGTGGAACAACTTGCCTCTAAAACCTAGGAAACTGATTCATTCAACTCTAAACTACCTACAACTGATGTATCTACCTTATCAAGTCAATTTTATCGTTTTTACATAATTGTACATCAATTTACATCATGTCACATCATTAATTTGACCATAAGAGATAAAAAGTCAAACTAGAAGAAAACTAGGTGAAAAACAGAGTTTTTGAGCAAAATTGGCACTTTTTCATCATGTGTGTAGCGCCATTTTCTCTGTGCATAGTGATTTTTCCAAGCTGCTTTTGGAGGGCTTCTTGAGTTTCAAATCAGGTGCAGGATAGCTTGTTGGAAGATCTTTGAGTCTACCTTCTTGAACAACTTGAATTTTTTTATTTGGAGTCCATTTGCCCCTCCAAAATTGCAATCTCCCAAGACTGCTTCCTGTGTGGCCAAAAAGTGGTAGAGAGGGAATGTTTTGGGTGTTTTTGGCCCTTTTGGATGTCCAAAACTTGTCAAAATTTCCTAGTAATTTTTGAGCATGCATAACTTTTCATAAGTAATCCAAAAATTCCAATTTTTCTTCAAATGGAGGTCCCTATCAAAATCGAGCACCGGTGGCGCTACACACTTGTTGGAAAAGCCTGTGCGTAGTGCCACTGATTCTGTGCATAACGCCGTTTTCAGATCACGTTTTGGAGGCCTGCCCGGTGTCCAAATTGGGTGCACAATAGCTCGTTGGAAATACTATTGAGTCTAATTTCCAACACAACTTGAATTTTTCAATTTGGAGTTCATTTGCCCTGTCAAAAGTCAAATCTCCCAATATTTGTGAAAATGTGTAAAATGAGGCTGTCTAAAGGAAGAGTTCTGTTGCAGTCAACATTTGAAGATCTTCCTCAACTCCAAATTGAGCTCATGATAGCTCATTGGAAATATATTTGTGTCTAGTTATCATTTCACTCATCAAGTAAGTCATTTGGTTTACCAAGTTAGGAGAAATATTTATTTTACCAAGGTCACTTCAGAGATGCATCAATTCTCCTGAGGCAACTATATTTTTGACATTTCTCTAAAACCATGACTCCTGTGTAAAAAGTGAAGGATTATTTTCTTCATTGGCCTATTTTGGACAAAAAAATCTCTCACTTCTTCCAAATTCATCTTCTATTTCTCAGAAACATCATTTGAGTAAAACCTACCCCGATGTGTGGAACAGGGGATTTATCGAAATGAAGGGAAATGAAGGGGATAAGGGGCTTCTAAATCCTTGAGGAAATTTGGGAAGTAGGGAGGGATGTTAGGAAACAAGGGAAAGTGGAATTTCAAATATTGAGTGAGGGGAAGGGGTCCAAAAGGGCTAAACACAGGTCAAGCCTAGAAAATTGTCAAATTGTAGCAAGAAACTAGGGTTTGTGGAAAATGAGGAATTTGAGAGATACCATTGATGGGAAGTGTTTAGTAAGGTACATTAATGATAGGGGGAGGTGTATGAGCATCAGGATGCAAGATTTGTTGATGATTTGACCATCCAAGAGAAATTAACTTCAAAACCCTAAGAGAGGGAAATGAGCCTTACCCAAGTACAACTGAAGCACGAACAAGGTGTAAAATGACCCATTGGAACGCGAAATGATGATGACAACACTTTGAATGATGGTACACTCATCTGAATGGTGACATGGACCGACCTTTGGACAATTTTGAAAGGAGTGCAAATAAATCCTAGATCTAATACCTAGTGACCAAATTTTACTTGAAAACTCACTAAAATGACAAAATTTGACTTTGACACTCTGAGACCACTTTGTAAGAGCATATTTGATCACTGGAGGAACGCTGCAAAGAATGACACTAACATTGGCTCCAATGGGGATGGTAGCTCCTTGGAGGTGGCAAGAACCGTAGATCTTTGGGAGAGCAGACCAGTGCCTTATCCATTGGGCATGGAGTCAAAAACTCAAACTGAAATGCATTACTGAAAACTGATGACTTGACTGTTGGAAATAATACTAAGAGGGGGCTGAATCAGTATTATCTAGCAATTTAATAAATCTTCCTTATTTGATCTTTGAATTATTTTAGCATGTCAGTACCATAAAATAATGAGCATGAAAAACAGATAGTCACACCAAAGAACACAAGATGTAAGGTGGAAACCCAATGTGGGTGAAAACCACCTGCTGCAATATGTCTCTATCTTCTTTCAATTTAGAAACTTCTTTTACAATGATTTTGTACTCGTGCAGTCCTTTACCAGTACGCAGGCTGCAACCTGCAGAGAGCTACAACTCTCTCTCTCTCTCGTTTTCCAGTCTACTCCTGGAAGGGAGCTACAACCCCCTACTTCTTTTCATAAAGCATCAGATAATCAACAAGTACATAATAGATCACTACAGATATCAGATCAGCAACAACAGAACTAACCCAGAACACCTTATCAATAGAGAAATTCAATCAACAGAACATCTTAAAACAGAGACGCAGTTTTTCTTTCTGTGGCCTGCGACCAGACGTAGTTGACCTTCTGCTACTCTGCGTCCACACGCAGATATCCTTCTGCTCCGCTGCGTGCCCACGCACTGTTCCTTTGACTGCTCTGCGTTCTGTTGCTTCAGGGACGCACCCAAAGATACTATCGCGCCGCGTCTTTCGCTATAGAGACGCACCTGAAAACACTATCGCGCCGCGTCCTTCTGCTTCAGAGACGCACCTGAACCTTGATCGCCCTGCGTCCCCACGCAGGTCTCTCTCTACTGTGCTGCGTCTCGGCGCACTTCCCCTTTACAGTACCTGCATCCCGGTGCACTTTCCCTTCACTGAACCTGCGACCCTTTAGATATAAATGATATGAAGGCTTCAGGACAAACCCAAACAGTCAGATCTACAGATCTGATCATGCACCATAGAGATCACAGTCCATTAGAAGATTCGCCCTCTTAGATTTGGACTAGATCTCACCAAATAAGATATTCAACCCAAGACAATTGCTCAATCCAAATGAACTCCTTTGCTTTATATAGGCAAGCTCCTCCCCAAAACATGGAACAATACCACGAGCCGACACCATAGAAACATAAAACCGTCGGCTAGATACCACACAAGAAACCCGCACATGCTTTTTCTCTGCCTTGAAATGTGTGCACTGGGTGGACGCACCCCCTGAACGGCTGGCCAGCGTCGCTGGACGCGGACCTTGCATGGTGTACCTGCGGGTACGCACCTTCTGAACTGGTTTCCTGCATCCTTCTTAATTTTCAACAAACTGAGAGCCTTGCCACTGGAGTTGCCATCAAGTACAACATCTGTAACATACAGTCATACCAGAAAACATAATGCCAACAATCTCCCCCTTTGGACTTGATGGCAACCTTACAAACTTTAGCTTCATTCTCCCCCTTTGACATCAAGGGCAAAGGGTATGCTCCCCCTAAGCTCATGCTCCTCCAGATCTGCAACAAATAACCAGAGATCCACCATGAAAGAGATAGAGACATATTGCAGCTATTTCCAAGATCTCCTTCTCCATAATGCCAACAATGCATTATGTGCTCCCCCTGAGCCTGTACCACCAATAAGAAGATGTTCAACAATAAGATGATGCATCAACAACCCCTAGCTTTTGCCTGAGGTATTCAAACGTGTCCCTGGGCAATGGTTTGGTGAGAATATCAGCAACTTGTTCCTTGGAAGGAACATACTCCAACTTGACTTTCTGTTCAAGCACTTGTTCCCGGAGAAAATGGTACTTGATTGGTATGTGCTTGGTTTTTGAATGCATAACAGGGTTCTTTGAGATGCTGATTGCACTTGTATTATCACATAAGATGGGGATTGGTGGTGTACAAGTGATTTGAAAATCCTGCAAAGTCTGCATCATCCAAAGAAGTTGGGTGCAACAAGATGCAGCAGCAACATATTCTGCTTCAGCTGTAGACAAGGCGATCGAACTCTGTTTCTTGCTGAACCAAGATACCAGTCTGGAACCCATAAAGAACGCACCACCACTTGTGCTTTTCCTGTCATCCACGCTTCCGACCCAATCTGCATCTGTATAAGCATGAAGAGTAAGATCTGTATCTCTAGGATACCATAAGCCATAATTTTGAGTCCCTTGAAGATATTTGAAGATTCTCTTTACTGCCTGAAGATGAGTCTCCTTCGGATTTGCCTGAAATCTTCCAACTATTCCAACTGCATGCATGATGTCCGGTTGGGTACCTGTCACATATAGTAAACTTCCAATCATAGATCTGTAGGTTGGTTGATGTACTGCTGCAGATTCATCATTTGCACTGAGACTACATCCTGTGACCATGGGTGTACATACTGGTTTTGCATCTTCCATGCCATATTTCTTCAAAATCTGTTTGAGATACTTGGTTTGAGATAAAAAGATTCCTCCTTCCTTTTGTTGGATTTGCAAACCAAGGAAATATGTCAGTTCTCCTAGCAAGGACATTTCAAATTCTTTCTGCATGACTGAGGCAAAACTTTGACTCATAGCTTCTTCATTGCTGCCAAAAATAATGTCATCTACATACACAACAAGTATTAGCAATTTGTCATTTTCAACTTTTATATACAGATTGCTATCTGCTGAACCTTTTGAAAAACCTTGTTGATGAAGATATTTGTCCAACCGGTAGTACCAAGCCCTTGGAGCTTGTTTGAGACCATAGAGAGCCTTTTTCAATCGGCATACAAGATTTGGATCATTTCCAAGAATGAACCCATCTGGCTGTTCAATGTACACTTCTTCTTCCAAGTCTCCATTCAGAAAGGCTGATTTCACGTCCATTTGAAATACTTTGAAGTTTTGAAAACTTGAGAGAGCAAGGAACATTCGGATGGCCTCAAGTCTTGCAACAGGAGCAAAAGTTTCTTCAAAGTCTATTCCTTCTTGCTGCGCATACCCTTTACAAACAAGTCTGGCTTTGTTTCTAATTACTTCTCCATTTTCATTCAATTTATTTTTGAAGACCCATTTTGTTCCGATAACATTCTTATCCTTTGGTCTAGGAACCAGCTCCCAAGTGTTGTTCTTTTCGATTTGCTCAAGTTCTTCATCCATTGCTTTTACCCAACATTCATCTTTGCATGCTTCTTTCACATTTTGTGGTTCAGTAGATGATAGTAATGCCAAATAGCTTGAGGCTTCTGCAACTGTTCTTCTTGTTTGTACACCTGCTTCTTTCTGCCCCACAATCTGAGATTCTGGATGATTCTTCTGAACATATCTGGATGGAGTTTTCTCTTCTATTCTTGTCTGCTCCTCTGATTCTTCTTGAGGTTCTTCTTGAGGTTCTTCTTCTTCATCATTCTGTCTTTGAGGGTAGCCTTCATCTTCTTCGATATCTTCCGATGTACTTGCCTAGGAATGTATCCCTTCTCATCAACCACCACATCAATGCTGTCAACAATTCTGCCAAGTCTTTTATTGTAGCACTTGTATGCTTTGCTATGTGGAGAGTAACCAAGAAGAATGCCTTCATCTGCTCTAGGTTCAAGTTTGCCAAGCTGCTCATCAGTATTCTTGATATAGCATTTGCTCCCAAAGATTTTTAAGTGCTTTACCGAAGGAGTTTTACCACTCCAGAGCTCATGAGGAGTTTGAGTGCTGTTCACCCGGACATTTGTCTTGTTGAGAATAATAACCGCAGCATGTGCAGCGTCACCCCAGAAAGTTGCGGGAGTTCCTGATTCATCAAGCATAGCACGAGCCATTTGTTGGATTGTTCTGTTCATTCTTTCAACAACTCCATTTTGCTGAGGAGTTCTAGCTGTAGAGAATTCTCTCCTTATGCCATGTTCATCACAGAAATCGAAAAATTCATTTGAAGTAAATTCCCCACCTCTGTCGGATCTGAGGCACTTAATTTTGTGACCTGATTCATTTTCAACCAAGGCTTTGAAGGATTTGAATTTTTCGAAAGCTTCATCTTTGTGCTTCATAAGTCCTAACCAGACAAACCTGGAGAAATCGTCAATAAATAATATCAAGTATTCCTCTCCTCTAGGTGTTCTTTTCCTGAATGGACCACATGTATCTGTATGTACTAGCTCAAGAGGCATGCTAGCTGATCCTTCCTTCTCTGGAAAGTTAGTCCTGGTTTGTTTTCCAAACTGACATGATCTGCATATGGTGTTGTCAGGAATTTTGATATCTGGAAGATCGCGAACTGCCTGATATTTGCATGCTTTCCTTATTTGTGAGAAGCTTAGATGTCCCAACCTTCGATGCCATAACCAGTGCTCTTCATCCTTGCTCAGATAGCATTGTTGTTGTCCTTCTTCAAATATGTACAGATTATTTGGAGTTCTTTTGCCTTTGAGTACTGTTTTACCTGTATCAAGATCACGAACAAGACATCCATTCGATCTGAAAATAACCTCGGTTCTTTGATCACACATCTGGCTGACACTTAGAAGATTATGCTTCAATCCATCAACATACAAAACATTTCCAGCCTTGACCTCTTCTTTCAAAGGAGCAATCCCTTTTCCTTTTATAGTTGCAGGAGTATCATTTCCAAAAGAAACTTTCTTTCCTTTTTCTAAAGTAGAATAAGATTCAAGTTTTTCTTTATCACCTGTCATATGTTTCGAACATCCACTGTCAATGTACCATAGATTTTCCTGTCCTTCTGCATAAAATGCTATCCCACATCTTTCTGTTTGAGGTTCCTTTATTCTCCATGTTTTGGTGCTTCTGGCTTGTTCCTTTTCCGCTCTTGTTCCTTTTTCTCCTGAAACCTGCTCCTGCATTCAGAGTCTTCATGACCAAAATTATTGCAAATAGAACATTCAACTTCATTTTCAAGAGCCGAAAAGTTGTTATAGGTCCTTTTTGTAATCCCTGTCATACTTCTTTGTTTTTGAGCTTCCCTAGTCATGATTGTTTTATATGCAACACATTGAGCTGCTTTGTGACCAAAGTTATGGCAAGAAAAGCATTGTCCATTGAAGAAGCTTCTGCGGTTATTGAATCTACCAGCCAACTGATTGTAATTTCTATTTTCATCTATTCTTGAACCAAACTGAGAAGTTTTTACCTGTGGCTGGTTGTAGCTTTTGTTCACCCTTAAGATGGATTGCCCCTGATAGTTTTTGTTTGTAATTCATCCCTGCTTTACCTGATTATCTTCATTGTTCTTCTGCTCATTTCTTCTTGCTGCATCAAGATAACTTTTTGAGGTGGATGCTTGAGAGGTTTCTCCATTATAGCCCAAACCTGTCTTGTTTAGAGGAGACCGCTGCACATTGATAATCTCATCCAAAGTTTCAGATCCTTTGACAAACTTAAGATTAATAGCTTTTGTTTTCTCAATTTCTTTTCTGAGACCAACAATTTCACCTTCTAGTTTTTCAAGATGTTTTTCCTTTTCATCAATTTGAAATTGTAGAGTATCAATGATCACATTCTTTTCTTCTATACATCTCTTGAGTCTAGTAATTTCATCATAGAGATTATCCACATCTACAGCATCTTCATAATCATCATCTTCAAATGCCATTAACAGCTTATATTTATTACCTTGTTCATCTTCATCACTGTTTGATAAGCCATCACTATCTTCATGGGTGTAGTAGCTTTTCTTATTTGCACTTTGTTTCTTGTTCCATCTAGTAGGTTCCTTTCCTTTATCCTTATAAGGACATTTTGCAGCATAATGACCTACTCTTCCACAAGCAAAGCATTTAAAAGGTAGCTTACCTCTGAACCTCCCAGAACCCCTTTGAAGATTTCTGACAAAGTTTGATTCTTCTTCCTCTTCTTCTGGAACATGGCTTGCTTCATAGTAATCTTCTTTGCCTGATGCCTTAAAAGCAGCTTCCCTTCTGTCTGATGGACCTCCCTTTCTCATTTCATAAGCAGTTAGAATTCCATGTAGCTGAGACATAGTGAGAACACGAAGATTTTCCTTTTCTTCTATTGCAGATACTTTAGATTCAAACTTGGGGGATAATGATCTTAGAATCTTTTGAACTACTATAGCCTCTTTTATTTCTTCACCCAATTTTTTCATACAATTAACAATCTCATCTACCCGAAGAAAATAATTAGCCACACTTTCATCATTATACATCTTGAGAGTCTCATATTGAATCCTGAGAGTTTGAAGTTTAGCTTGTTTTACCTGTTCATCTCCTTCATAGCTCGTGACCATTTTGTCCCATATCTCTTTTGCTGATTTGAAGTGCATTACCTTCATGAATTCTGTTTGGGATATACTTCCTAATAGAGTACTGACTACTTTTGCATTTGTTTCATACTTCTTTTTCTCAGCTGGATCTGTAGGAGTAGCTGAAGGAAAAGCATAGCCTGTTTCTACAATGTCCCAAACTTCTGTACCAAGAGATTGAAGATATGCAGTGACTCTTACCTTCCAATAATTGAAGTTTGTCCCATCAAAAATCGGTGGCCTGATTGATGCTTCTCTCTCGTAGTTGCTCATGATGAACGATCTACCTTCAAGCGATCAAGCTTCTCTGAAGGACCTGCTCTGATACCAATTGTTGGAAATAATACTGAGAGGGGGGTGAATCAGTATTATCTAGCAATTTAATAAATCTTCCTTATTTGATCTTTGAATTATTTTAGCATGTCAGTACCATAAAATAATGAGCATGAAAAACAGATAGTCACACCAAAGAACACAAGATGTAAGGTGGAAACCCAATGTGGGTGAAAACCACCTGCTGCAATATGTCTCTATCTTCTTTCAATTTAGAAACTTCTTTTACAATGATTTTGTACTGGTGCAGTCCTTTACCAGTACGCAGGCTGCAACCTGCAGAGAGCTACAACTCTCTCTCTCTCTCGTTTTCCAGTCTACTCCTGGAAGGGAGCTACAACCCCCTACTTCTTTTCATAAAGCATCAGATAATCAACAAGTACATAATAGATCACTACAGATATCAGATCAGCAACAACAGAACTAACCCAGAACACCTTATCAATAGAGAAATTCAATCAACAGAACATCTTAAAACAGAGACGCAGTTTTTCTTTCTGTGGCCTGCGACCAGACGCAGTTGACCTTCTTCTACTCTGCGTCCACACGCAGATATCCTTCTGCTCCGCTGCGTGCCCACGCACTGTTCCTTTGACTGCTCTGCGTTCTGTTGCTTCAGGGACGCACCCAAAGATACTATCGCGCCGCGTCTTTCGCTACAGAGACGCACCTGAAAACACTATCGCGCTGCGTCCTTCTGCTTCAGAGACGCACCTGAACCTTGATCGCCCTGCGTCCCCACGCAGGTCTCTCTCTACTGTGCTGCGTCTCGGCGCACTTCCCCTTTACAGTACCTACGTCCCGGCGCACTTTCCCTTCACTGAACCTGGGACCCTTTAGATATAAATGATATGAAGGCTTCAGGACAAACCCAAACAGTCAGATCTACAGATCTGATCATGCGCCATAGAGATCACAGTCCATTAGAAGATTCGCCCTCTTAGATCTGGACTAGATCTCACCAAATAAGATATTCAACCCAAGACAATTGCTCAATCCAAATGAACTCCTTTGCTTTATATAGGCAAGCTCCTCCCCAAAACATGGAACAATACCACGAGCCGACACCATAGAAACATAAAACCGTCGGCTAGATACCACACAAGAAACCCCCACATGCTTTTTCTCTGCCTTGAAATGTGTGCACTGGGTGGACGCACCCCCTGAACGGCTGGCCAGCGTCGCTGGACGCGGACCCTGCATGGTGTACCTGCGGGTACGCACCTTCTGAACTGGTTTCCTGCGTCCTTCTTAATTTTCAACAAACTGAGAGCCTTGCCACTGGAGTTGCCATCAAGTACAACATCTGTAACATACAGTCATACCAGAAAACATAATGCCAACAATCTCCCCCTTTGGACTTGATGGCAACCTTACAAACTTCAGCTTCATTCTCCCCCTTTGACATCAAGGGCAAAGGGTATGCTCCCCCTAAGCTCATGCTCCTCCAGATCTGCAACAAATAACCAGAGATCCACCATGAAAGAGATAGAGACATATTGCAGCTATTTCCAAGATCTCCTTCTCCATAATGCCAACAATGCATTATGTGCTCCCCCTGAGCCTGTACCACCAATAAGAAGATGTTCAACAATAAGATGATGCATCAACAACCCCCAGCTTTTGCCTGAGGTATTCAAACGTGTCCCTGGGCAATGGTTTGGTGAGAATATCAGCAACTTGTTCCTTGGAAGGAACATACTCCAACTTGACTTTCTGTTCAAGCACTTGTTCCCGGAGAAAATGGTACTTGATTGGTATGTGCTTGGTTTTTGAATGCATAACAGGGTTCTTTGAGATGCTGATTGCACTTGTATTATCACATAAGATGGGGATTGGTGGTGTACAAGTGATTTGAAAATCCTGCAAAGTCTGCATCATCCAAAGAAGTTGGGTGCAACAAGATGCAGCAGCAACATATTCTGCTTCAGCTGTAGACAAGGCGATCGAACTCTGTTTCTTGCTGAACCAAGATACCAGTCTGGAACCCATAAAGAACGCACCACCACTTGTGCTTTTCCTGTCATCCACGCTTCCGACCCAATCTGCATCTGTATAAGCATGAAGAGTAAGATCTGTATCTCTAGGATACCATAAGCCATAATTTTGAGTCCCTTGAAGATATTTGAAGATTCTCTTTACTGCCTGAAGATGAGTCTCCTTCGGATTTGCCTGAAATCTTCCAACTATTCCAACTGCATGCATGATGTCCGGTCGGGTACCTGTCAAATATAGTAAACTTCCAATCATAGATCTGTAGGTTGGTTGATGTACTGCTGCAGATTCATCATTTGCACTGAGACTACATCCTGTGACCATGGGTGTACATACTGGTTTTGCATCTTCCATGCCATATTTCTTCAAAATCTGTTTGAGATACTTGGTTTGAGATAAAAAGATTCCTCCTTCCTTTTGTTGGATTTGCAAACCAAGGAAATATGTCAGTTCTCCTAGCAAGGACATTTCAAATTCTTTCTGCATGACCGAGGCAAAACTTTGACTCATAGCTTCTTCATTGCTGCCAAAAATAATGTCATCTACATACACAACAAGTATTAGCAATTTGTCATTTTCAACTTTTATATACAGATTGCTATCTGCTGAACCTTTTGAAAAACCTTGTTGATGAAGATATTTGTCCAACCGGTAGTACCAAGCCCTTGGAGCTTGTTTGAGACCATAGAGAGCCTTTTTCAATCGGCATACAAGATTTGGATCATTTCCAAGAATGAACCCATCTGGCTGTTCAATGTACACTTCTTCTTCCAAGTCTCCATTCAGAAAGGCTGATTTCACGTCCATTTGAAATACTTTGAAGTTTTGAAAACTTGAGAGAGCAAGGAACATTCGGATGGCCTCAAGTCTTGCAACAGGAGCAAAAGTTTCTTCAAAGTCTATTCCTTCTTGCTGCGCATACCCTTTACAAACAAGTCTGGCTTTGTTTCTAATTACTTCTCCATTTTCATTCAATTTATTTTTGAAGACCCATTTTGTTCCGATAACATTCTTATCCTTTGGTCTAGGAACCAGCTCCCAAGTGTTGTTCTTTTCGATTTGCTCAAGTTCTTCATCCATTGCTTTTACCCAACATTCATCTTTGCATGCTTCTTTCACATTTTGTGGTTCAGTAGAGGATAGTAATGCCAAATAGCTTGAGGCTTCTGCAACTGTTCTTCTTGTTTGTACATCTGCTTCTTTCTGCCCCACAATCTGAGATTCTGGATGATTCTTCTGAACATATCTGGATGGAGTTTTCTCTTCTATTCTTGTCTGCTCCTCTGATTCTTCTTGAGGTTCTTCTTGAGGTTCTTCTTCTTCATCATTCTGTCTTTGAGGGTAGCCTTCATCTTCTTCGATATCTTCCCGATGTACTTGCCTAGGAATGTATCCCTTCTCATCAACCACACATCAATGCTGTCAACAATTCTGCCAAGTCTTTTATTGTAGCACTTGTATGCTTTGCTATGTGGAGAGTAACCAAGAAGAATGCCTTCATCTGCTCTAGGTTCAAGTTTGCCAAGCTGCTCATCAGTATTCTTGATATAGCATTTGCTCCCAAAGATTTTGAAGTGCTTTACCGAAGGAGTTTTACCACTCCAGAGCTCATGAGGAGTTTGAGTGCTGTTCACCCGGACATTTGTCTTGTTGAGAATAATAACCGCAGCATGTGCAGCTTCACCCCAGAAAGTTGCGGGAGTTCCTGATTCATCAAGCATAGCACGAGCCATTTGTTGGATTGTTCTGTTCATTCTTTCAACAACTCCATTTTGCTGAGGAGTTCTAGCTGTAGAGAATTCTCTCCTTATGCCATGTTCATCACAGAAATCGAAAAATTCATTTGAAGTAAATTCCCCACCTCTGTCGGATCTGAGGCACTTAATTTTGTGACCTGATTCATTTTCAACCAAGGCTTTGAAGGATTTGAATTTTTCGAAAGCTTCATCTTTGTGCTTCATAAGTCCTAACCAGACAAACCTGGAGAAATCGTCAATAAATAATATCAAGTATTCCTCTCCTCTAGGTGTTCTTTTCCTGAATGGACCACATGTATCTGTATGTACTAGCTCAAGAGGCATGCTAGCTGATCCTTCCTTCTCTGGAAAGTTAGTCCTGGTTTGTTTTCCAAACTGACATGATCTGCATATGGTGTTGTCAGGAATTTTGATATCTGGAAGATCGCGAACTGCCTGATATTTGCATGCTTTCCTTATTTGTGAGAAGCTTAGATGTCCCAACCTTCGATGCCATAACCAGTGCTCTTCATCCTTGCTCAGATAGCATTGTTGTTGTCCTTCTTCAAATATGTACAGATTATTTGGAGTTCTTTTGCTTTGAGTACTGTTTTACCTGTATCAAGATCACGAACAAGACATCCATTCGATCTGAAAATAACCTCGGTTCTTTGATCACACATCTGGCTGACACTTAGAAGATTATGCTTCAATCCATCAACATACAAAACATTTCCAGCCTTGACCTCTTCTTTCAAAGGAGCAATCCCTTTTCCTTTTATAGTTGCAGGAGTATCATTTCCAAAAGAAGCTTTCTTTCCTTTTTCTAAAGTAGAATAAGATTCAAGTTTTTCTTTATCACCTGTCATATGTTTTGAACATCCACTGTCAATGTACCATAGATTTTCCTGTCCTTCTGCATAAAATGCTATCCCACATCTTTCTGTTTGAGGTTCCTTTATTCTCCATGTTTTGGTGCTTGTGGCTTGTTCCTTTTTCCGCTCTTGTTCCTTTTTCTCCTGAAACCTGCTCCTGCATTCAGAGTCTTCATGACCAAAATTATTGCAAATAGAACATTCAACTTCATTTTCAAGAGCCGAAAAGTTGTTATAGGTCCTTTTTGTAATCCCTGTCATACTTCTTTGTTTTTGAGCTTCCCTAGTCATGATTGTTTTATATGCAACACATTGAGCTGCTTTGTGACCAAAGTTATGGCAAGAAAAGCATTGTCCATTGAAGAAGCTTCTGCGGTTATTGAATCTACCAGCCAACTGATTGTAATTTCTATTTTCATCTATTCTTGAACCAAACTGAGAATTTTTTACCTGTGGCTGGTTGTAGCTTTTGTTCACCCTTAAGATGGATTTCCCCTGATAGTTTTTGTTTGTAATTCATCCCTGCTTTATCTGATTATCTTCATTGTTCTTCTGCTCATTTCTTCTTGCTGCATCAAGATAACTTTTTGAGGTGGATGCTTGAGAGGTTTCTCCATTATAGCCCAAACCTGTCTTGTTTAGAGGAGACCGCTGCACATTGATAATCTCATCCAAAGTTTCAGATCCTTTGACAAACTTAAGATTAATAGCTTTTGTTTTCTCAATTTCTTTTCTGAGACCAACAATTTCACCTTCTAGTTTTTCAAGATGTTTTTCCTTTTCATCAATTTGAAATTGTAGAGTATCAATGATCACATTCTTTTCTTCTATACATCTCTTGAGTTTAGTAATTTCATCATAGAGATTATCCACATCTACAGCATCTTCATAATCATCATCTTCAAATGCCATTAACAGCTTATATTTATTACCTTGTTCATCTTCATCACTGTTTGATAAGCCATCACTATCTTCATGGGTGTAGTAGCTTTTCTTATTTGCACTTTGTTTCTTGTTCCATCTAGCAGGTTCCTTTCCTCTATCCTTATAAGGACATTTTGCAGCATAATGACCTACTCTTCCACAAGCAAAGCATTTAAAAGGTAGCTTACCTCTGAACCTCCAGAACCCCTTTGAAGATTTCTGACAAAATTTGATTCTTCTTCCTCTTCTTCTGGAACATGGCTTGCTTCATAGTAATCTTCTTTGCCTGATGCCTTAAAAGCAGCTTCCCTTCTGTCTGATGGACCTCCCTTTCTCATTTCATAAGCAGTTAGAATTCCATGTAGCTGAGACATAGTGAGAACACGAAGATTTTCCTTTTCTTCTATTGCAGATACTTTAGATTCAAACTTGGGGGATAATGATCTTAGAATCTTTTGAACTACTATAGCCTCTTTTATTTCTTCACCCAAATTTTTCATACAATTAACAATCTCATCTACCCGAAGAAAATAATTAGCCACACTTTCATCATTATACATCTTGAGAGTCTCATATTGAATCCTGAGAGTTTGAAGTTTAGCTTGTTTTACCTATTCATCTCCTTCATAGCTCGTGACCATTTTGTCCCATATCTCTTTTGCTGATTTGAAGTGCATTACCTTCATGAATTCTGTTTGGGATATACTTCCTAATAGAGTACTGACTACTTTTGCATTTGTTTCATACTTCTTTTTCTCAGCTGGATCTGTAGGAGTAGCTGAAGGAAAAGCATAGCCTGTTTCTACAATGTCCCAAACTTCTGTACCAAGAGATTGAAGATATGCAGTAACTCTTACCTTCCAATAATTGAAGTTTGTCCCATCAAAAATCGGTGGCCTGATTGATGCTTCTCTCTCGTAGTTGCTCATGATGAACGATCTACCTTCAAGCGATCAAGCTTCTCTCAAGGACCTGCTCTGATACCAATTGTTGGAAATAATACTGAGAGGGGGGTGAATCAGTATTATCTAGCAATTTAATAAATCTTCCTTATTTGATCTTTGAATTATTTTAGCATGTCAGTACCATAAAATAATGAGCATGAAAAACAGATAGTCACACCAAAGAACACAAGATGTAAGGTGGAAACCCAATGTGGGTGAAAACCACCTGCTGCAATATGTCTCTATCTTCTTTCAATTTAGAAACTTCTTTTACAATGATTTTGTACTGGTGCAGTCCTTTACCAGTACGCAGGCTGCAACCTGCAGAGAGCTACAACTCTCTCTCTCTCTCATTTTCCAGTCTACTCCTGGAAGGGAGCTACAACCCCCTACTTCTTTTCATAAAGCATCAGATAATCAACAAGTACATAATAGATCACTACAGATATCAGATCAGCAACAACAGAACTAACCCAGAACACCTTATCAATAGAGAAATTCAATCAACAGAACATCTTAAAACAGAGACGCAGTTTTTCTTTCTGTGGCCTGCGACCAGACGCAGTTGACCTTCTGCTACTCTGCGTCCACACGCAGATATCCTTCTGCTCCGCTGCGTGCCCACGCACTGTTCCTTTGACTGCTCTGCATTCTGTTGCTTCAGGGACGCACCCAAAGATACTATCGCGCTGCGTCTTTCGCTACAGAGACACACCTGAAAACACTATCGCGCCGCGTCCTTCTGCTTCAGAGATGCACCTGAACCTTGATCGCCCTGCGTCCCCATGCAGGTCTCTCTCTACTGTGCTGCGTCTCGGCGCACTTCCCCTTTACAGTACCTGCATCCCGGCGCACTTTCCCTTCACTGAACCTGCGACCCTTTAGATATAAATGATATGAAGGCTTCAGGACAAACCCAAACAGTCAGATCTACAGATCTGATCATGCACCATAGAGATCACAGTCCATTAGAAGATTCGCCCTCTTAGATCTGGACTAGATCTCACCAAATAAGATATTCAACCCAAGACAATTGCTCAATCCAAATGAACTCCTTTGCTTTATATAGGCAAGCTCCTCCCCAAAACATGGAACAATACCACGAGCCGACACCATAGAAACATAAAACCGTCGGCTAGATGCCACACAAGAAACCCCCACATGCTTTTTCTCTGCCTTGAAATGTGTGCACTGGGTGGACGCACCCCCTGAACAGCTGGCCAGCGTCGCTGGACGCGGACCCTGCATGGTGTACCTGCGGGTACGCACCTTCTGAACTGGTTTCCTGCGTCCTTCTTAATTTTCAACAAACTGAGAGCCTTGCCACTGGAGTTGCCATCAAGTACAACATCTGTAACATACAGTCATACCAGAAAACATAATGCCAACATTGACGACACAAACTGACTTGAAATTGACTCAATACTAAATCACAACTGACAAATTGGAAAATATGCTTCAAAATGGAGCTTATTCAATAAAAACTACTCTATTTGTTCCATTCATCATCTGATCAAGTGAAATGAAACAACCAATGCAACCAAGTAAGTATTACGGCTGCTGTTTGAATTCTCCGCACGTGCTTGCTTATGATCAACGAGAGGGAACTACTGAAAGGAAACTCCCATGAAAACTTGTAAACAGATCCGTTGACTGATATGGATTCTCTATCTGACTCCAAAAACACTGCATAAGGATCTTGAAATTCATGTGCACAGGACTTAGCTCATCCAATGGATTGCTTTTCTTCTCCTCATACCATGAATTCAAACTTTCATCTGAGCGTTGTGATGAGACTCCTGCTGAAATTGACAAAGAAACTGGCTGCCGGATCATGTTTGTATCGATACTTTTTTCAAGCTCATAGTTAGCTAATGGAGAAGGACTTTGACTGTAGAAATCATCCAAAACATCAGCTATTGGATCGTGACAAACTTGAAAATACTACTACAACCCATTTTCTATTGGTTCCGATGAGATTACATGATTCCCTACAAGCTGCTCATCCTTTACTAAAAATGTACTATGCAAATTTTCCTTCAAAAACTAAAATGATTCAAAACAAAATGGTATGGAATCATCTTGCATCATTTGATCATATGGTCCATCTTCCAGGTCTTCATTTGCAACTTGACAATCAAAGGCATTCGGGGGCTGCAACTCTGGATATGAAAAGTCTTGAACAAGGATTTCATTGCCCTCAAGATGGTCCAGATCAAGACTTGTCGACAGTTGATTTTTGATTGCATGAAAGTTGTCTCTAATGAACTGAAACAAAGCAAAACAAAAAGGAAAAGAACCTTCACTTACTTCAAAATTTTCTGCACTTTCCTCGTTATTTCCATAGCTGATATGCATCAGTTGATCACTGTATTCGAGCTGTTGAAAGTGAACTTCCTCCTTCCACAAACTAGCTGTTGATTTGTCTACAAGAGTAGCTTCTGTTTGGAGAACATAATCATCATCATACTGATCAAACTGAGGAAAATTATTAGTATAAAAGACATCATCAAGCATACATGTCATATCAACAGATCTCTCTTCTCCAAGATGATCTATAAAACAATCATTATCAGATCTATGACAACTGGGATAAGAAAGAAGATGTTTTGGATTAGCAACTTGTTCTTCTTCAATCAGCGAGCCATGGGCTTGAACATTATACTCATTCCTTGTGGTGATCCTTTACATAAATTGGACATAGAGATTGAAATAATAATAAGATTAATGATGAAGGTGCCTCAGAAGAAAACAACAGAAAGAAGACCAAGGAGCAGCAGAAAGAGAAAGATAACAGCACACTGTGAAAACATAGCTATTGGAGAAAAGCAACATAAAGTGTGGAAAACTGGAGAACAACAATGAACAACATCAACAACCAAAGAAAAATTACAAAACAAAGTATGGTACCTAGGGAGACAAAGGACAAAATCACATGATCAAGAGATCATGATTATTTTAACCTTGGGAGTCTGATGCGGGAGCATTGGCTTAGAAACATCATTGTATTTTAGTAGACATAGGGGGCATTGTGTTTTCAAGGAAGTTGGATTCCTATGTATGTAATTATTAATGTTTTAATTGATTAGAATAGGAATTAATTAGATATTGTAAGGATATTTTTAAATTCTCTCAAATGTAGGAGAACATGGATGATTAATGATGATGAGAGAGTTAGAAATCAATTGTAAGTCTTGGACTAGAAAGTGGTTTCATGATTCGAGGAGCTAGAGAGGATTCTTAGGTATAAGTAGGAGTCAAAAGTGGACTAGAGGATATTTAGGAGTTAGTTCATCAGATTAAGGATCTGAACTAGAATTAGTTCAACAAAACCTTTTTGTATGAATGTAAACCTAAAAGGCATAAAGAGAAGGGTAGATAGAGGTGTAGATATAGGAATAGATAGAGAATAGTTAGTGATTCAGTCAGTTAGACTATAAGCCTACGGGCAAGAGAGGAACAAAGGCCACTGATACAGAAGATCAGGCCAAGGAAAGAGTTCCTATGTAAATACATGTTATTTAATACAAGCAACTCAATTTTGAGTTATGTGTGTGTATGGAGTATGTTAATTGTAATTTGTATGTGAATTAGAGATTCTGTATTGTATATATATGCAGGTGGAGTTCAGGCAGAATCAGAGGATATATAGATAAGAGTAACAGAACAACTTCCAACTCCGTTTGGATAGAAGTTGTTGAGGAAGCTCCACAATTGTGATTGTGGGTAGAGTTGTCTTAGAGATAACAATTCCAGCAAAAGAAGTGTTGGGGGGAATTGTTAGTCACCAAGAGGTTCGAGGAGAGAACCATAGAGCTTGTGTTACGGCTTTGTATACATCGGAGGAAGCCTTTAGTGTTACAGTGAAGGTGGAGGAGCATAAAGGTGATTGGAGTTAAGTGAAGGTGAGAGTTGTGGCAGAATAGCGAAAGGACAGAACCCTGAAGAAAACCGAAATCATAGAAGACATTGAAGAAACAACGTAAAAACAAAGTAAAGAGATGTGGGGGTAGAAGAGGACAAATTCCCATGATCTTGGTTTAAGTCCTGCAATTAATCTCAGCCGTCGATCGTAGAAGTCAACACTTATGTTATAATCAACTACGGGGGTTGAGAGGTCGATAACCGGCGTGCTAGTTGAAGGGCCGTAGATCGTAGGATTTAAAGGCCTCGTCATCCAACGGATATTAGGTCGTAAAGAGATCGAGATTTAACTGTAAGGGTGGACCTGAAATTTTATATATTGAGGACTTATATTCCCTATCGGGTCCGTAAAGTGGCTAAATGTCACGTAAGTGGTCCACCCGATATCATTGTGGACTGTCGGATCAAGCGGATCTTGATCAACGATTATAAACAGTCGGTTTGGTTTGTTGGTCAGGAAGAAGTACAGCCATCAGATCGAGGGTAAGATTGACGATGGAGATTAAAGGGAAAAAGGATTTATGGAGAGCAGACCCAAGGAAGTTATAGGCGCGGCTTTAATTTAGTTGAAGTTTGGTTGCGTTGTTGCATGTTGCGTGCGAGAGGCAACGAAGGTACATGATGGTTTGATGCGATATATAGCGTTGATATGGTGAATGAAATTAATGGTGGGGAAGGCAGTTGCATATCGCAAGTCTAGAGTTCCGAAGGCATAATCTATTGAGTTATAAGGTTTCGCGAAAAGGATTAATAAAGGTTGCTATAAAGGGTGAAGGGTTGAATTATAAAGTCCCACTAGAAATATTGATGAAGGGTTAGACTATAGAAATTCTAATGAAATGTTTCTGCATGAGGATAAAATGAATGGGCCTTAACCTTAGCTTATGAAGGTTTGACGGAGCAGGTCATAGTAATTCCTAGGATAGATAAGATTATGCATTATATATGCATATTGTGGGTATCGCGGGTTTTTTTTGCTTGCGTCATAACTCGTGGTTACTTAGGTGGTCAATTGAGATCTTTTTTTTCAAAATTCCTGCCAATATGAATGGGCACAGATTTAAAAAAAAAAAATACTCGATCGAGCTATAGGCTCAGTTGATCATATGGCTTGATCAAGCTCCTTAAAGCTCTTAAAACCACTTGTTGTAGTTTATGCAGTCATTTTTCCCACAAACCACGAAAAAAATTCTCTACCAAGGGAATAAAGCTCGACTAAGGAACAAAAAGTTTGACCAAGACGTTAGAAACCACTGCCCTCTCACCAACGCACATATTGTAGGGATTGTTGCAAGGTGTCTGATGGTCGAGGTAGGTTTTTTTACCCTTGAATGCTTCTCCCCGTTTCTTCTAAAATGAATGTTGCATTGATATTTTTCTGCTTGATTTGAAATGAAAAGTGAATATATAAGTATTTTAAATTATTTCTTAATAAATAAATTGATTTTAAATGAAAACCACCATAGAAAACCACCATAGGAAAACCACCATTGAAAACCATCGCATTTAGTTGAATGGAACTCCTTATAGTTTCCAAAATATCTTCTTATACTAATGCATTCATGCTAATGGTTCATGGATTAGAACAAAATCCTAAACTCGATAGTTTAAACAATATTTCTCATGTCTTGGAAGGGCTTCAAAACATTTGCAAATATGATTTTTAAGGCTGCTATTCTCTTGAAAGTGTAATTGGGCCTTCCAAAACCTTAATAATGCATTCCTATGAATCTCTTGATATGCAATAAAGTAATAATACATTCCTATGAATTTAGTAATATTTTTCCCAAATTGTTTTTAGCTCAGTTGCAAAATTCTTGATAAATGCTTTCTGTTGGCATTATGATACAAGTGTTGTCCTTGATGGAAACTCACTCAGATGACAAATCATAGTGCAGCAGGTCTATAGCAAAGAATTAATGATTAGACTACAAGGAATGAAGAAATAGAGGTATATGTAGGTTCACCTTGACAAAGGAGCATATACACATAGGTTAACAGACCAAAAGGAGTGTATAATGTACACACACTTTCACAGAAGGAAACATGCATATATCTTGGAAAACTAAGTTTTGGTTCAAGGTATTTGGTCCATGGTATTTTGATCCATGGTATTGGTCCAAGGTATCTAGTCTAAGGTATTGACCCTAGGTATTTGGTCCAAGGTATTGGTCCTAAGTGGTTTTGGTCCATGGTATTGAGAAAGGCCTAAAACTATATAAGGAGGACAAGATCATTAGGCCATAGTGTGCAAGTATTGAATATCTGATGAAGTGTGAGATCCAGTATGTAGGTTATGGGTTTGTGATGCTTTGCTTGATCTGAACCAAGGATGCACCTATGTGTGGATGATGATGGATGATGGATCAGGATCTTAAGGCTTGGAATGTATTATGATTATGTGGTTTTATCATGGATAGACTAGATCTGAATAATGACGCATGTTTTATTTTGCAAATGTTATGATCTGGGTATGACTGAATTCTGAAATAGCTGTGAAGTTTTTAAGTTAGTATTTGTAGATCTGTAGGCAGGTTCACTTTGGTAAAAGTGCGTATACATGATGGTTCAACTCATCAGAGTAGCGTATACATTACGGAATATGATATCTGAATTTGCAGTTGGTTCTAGTGGTTGTTGCAGAGTTCTGGGTTCTGCTCTGTGTTCTGGTGACTGAGTTTTGATGACAGTATTTTGAATGTTCAGTGGTGATTTTTTTGAGCTTCAATGTTGTTGATGGTCCTAGTATGAAAATGGGATGAAACGTGGCCTTCAGCTTATGATGTTGTGTTCCAGGAGTGTCCAGTATGAAAATTTATGAAACATGGTCCCTGGAGGAAGAGAGAAGGTCGTAGCCTTCTGTAGGCCGGTGTCTACATACTAGTAAACATATCGGCCAGTACAAGAGCCAGGGGTTGGAGCTCCCTTCCAGTAGTAGCTGGAAAATGAGTGAAGGTTGGAGTCTTCAGTAGGTCGACGCCTACATACTAGTAAACAGATCAGCTAGTACAAGAGCTAGGGGGTTGTAGCTCCCTTCTAGTAGAAGCTAGAGAATGAGAGAAGGTTGTAGCCTTCCGCAGGTGCGTGTCTGCATACTGGTATTAATCTGCGTCAGTACAAGATTGTAGATAGGTTTTTCCTATATTAAAAGAAGACAGCAGCAGGTGGTTTTTGTCTTGCATTGGGTTTCCTCCTTAAATATTGGTGTTCATGTGTGTTTCTTATATGTGATGGTCTGTTCTGTTTGTACTACACCTAGTTACTATTTATATGGTTAATTAAGTTCTGATGCACTGATTAAAGATCAACATATGATGAATTAATTGAATCATAAGTCTGTTGTATATATGCTAGTTTCCTTAAACATTGTTGCGTGTACACATGAGTTCTGTTAACTGAAGAGCGTATTTGAGTATGAAAAGAGAAAAGTTATTGACTTGCTAATTCTGATTCAACGCCCCCCCCGCCTCTCAGTATTATTTCCAACAAGTGTTATCAGAGCAGGTCCTTTGATAGAAGCTTGATCGCTTGAAGGAGATCTGTAGAAACAATGGGAAAGAAGCTAAAGAAGAAAGCACCTCAGAAGAAGAACACAACTCAAAGGAATGGTGACAGTAGGAGAGACAATTGGCTGTTAGATGGAAGCAAGGATTCAGATTCCAAATCACCTCAAGATGAACAAGAAAATGAAGCATCAGATAAAATCATAGATCAACAAGATCTATTTAACAAAAGGGAGTGTGCCCTCAAAGAAGAAGTTACCAGATTAAAAGCTCAGCTGGAGTGTGCCTTCAAAGTACGTCAAATGCTGCAGGATGAAGTGATATCATTAAAAAATAAGCAGAATGAAGAACTACCTCAAGCAGATAAAGAACAAGAAAATGAGATTCTCAAATTAAGGCAACAAGTGGAAGAAGGAAGAAAGGCTGAAGAAATCTTGAAGAAGCAACATCTGGAAAAGGAAGAACAACATCAGGTTGAGGTAAATATCTTAAAAAGTAAATTAGAAGAAAAAGATAAATTGTTACGATTTCAAGACAGTACTAAGATTTTGGATGATATTCTTAGTAGTCAAAGATCTCCTGCTATCAAAACTGGTCTTGGTTTTTATGAATCTGTTGAAGGTGAATCTAGCTCACAGGGTGAGGCAAGGAACTCTAATGCAAAACCTGAAATGCTCAACAAGGAGATAAGAGGTCAACCCCATCAACAACCAAGGAAAGAAATCCTTCAAAGAAAATCTTTTACTCCAAACTATGGAAGTGATAGTCGGTTATTTTCTTAGATGAATAATGTTGAGTGTTATGTATGTCATAATCTTGGACATGTTGCAGCAAGATGTAGAAGTAGAATGGTTCAAGACCGTCACACAAAAAGATCATCCATTCAAGGTACTTTAAGGGACATTTCTTTTCTTGCAATATGTTTGATCACAAAGCCATTGACTGTTACAGAAGGAATAAGAAACATGTAAGATGTTATGCATGTAACAAGTTTGGACATATAGCAAAGGAATGCAGGAACAAAGTATGGGCACCATACCAAAAGGAGAAAACATCATCACACTCGAAGATATGGAAGAAGAAGGAAGTACAGTTAGAAAGATGTGGCACAACACAATGTACAAACATAACAGACTAAGGGAGAACTGAAAGTGTGAAGCTTCAGTGTTCTAAATATCATACGCAAGTTTCATGAAGACAAGTTGCATATATACGTGATATCGAAGCTGCACAGTCACGTATATGTTGGTTTGAAGAAAAGCAGAGGGACAGACTGAAAAAAATGATATGATATGGTTCAAACCACTGTCAATTATCCTTTCTACATTTTGTGGATGTTGATAACTTTTTCTATATGATGCCTTGATATTTCTTACTGATATATGAAATGATTAGATCTGACACAGGTGCAGGGGGAGCATATGTTTCTAATAATGCATTGTTGGAATTATGTTTAGAAGTCTTTGGTGATGATGCTTATGCAACCAAAGTGTTTAAATGACACATCATGCTATGCTGCAGTTATAAGTTGATGATGATATTTGTGTTGCTTGGGGTCACATTGTTGGTATTCATATCAGATTCATGGATGATCACTTAAGTGGCATATTATTGTTGGTTGGCCAAGAGAATGGTATTGCAGGTTACAGGTATGGATGCTGTTGACATATGCTTATGGTGTAGATCATATATGGTGTATGATAGTTGCTAATGACTATCATGGTCTTGTTGATATTGCTGGTCTTTTTTATAAAAGTCATTTATGTCATTTGATGTAAAGGTATTGCAAAGACCTAATTTGTAACCCCACTATGCATGGGATGGATGATGTAATGTTTCTTGTTTTTGACATGTATAAACAATTGATATATCCCCACTTGATTGGCTGGATGAGTCAAATTTGGTATATCCCCACTTGGTTTGGAGATGGATGTATGTATGAGTCATTGATGATAGGAATGTCATTTGTGATGTATGTATAGAGTCATGTTATTCTTTTAGAACATCTTTTTGCAAACTCTGCATGTGCTCAGGGGGAGCAAGGATGGTTTAGTACGCATGTACAAAGGGGAAGTTCAATCAAAGAATTCAACATGTACCCAGGGGGAGCATGAACAACATAATGTATGTCAAAGGGAAAGAATATCTTGGTCCACCCATTGCCCTTGATGTCAAAGGGGGAGAGTGACTTGGTGTTGTTTTTGCCATCAAGTCTAAAGGGGGGGATTGTTGGCATTATGATACAAGTGTTGTCCTTGATGGCAACTCACTCATATGACAGATCATAGTGCAGCAGGTCAATAGCATAGAATTAATGATCAGACTACAAAGAATGAAGAAAGAGAGGTATACGCAGGTTCACCTTGACAAAGGAGCATATACACACAGGTTAACAGACCAAAAGGAGCGTATAACTTGCACATGCACTTTCACATAAGGAAATGCGCGTATATCTTGGAAAACTAAGTTTTGGTCCAAGGTATTTGGTCCATGGTATTTTGATCCATGGTATTGGTCCAAGGTATCTGGTCCGAGGTATTGACCCTAGGTATTTGGTCCAAGGTATTGGTCCTAAGTGGTTTTGGTCCATGGTATTGAGAAAGGCCTAAAACTATATAAGGAGGAGAAGATCATTAGGCCATGGTGTGCAAGTATTGAATATCTGATGAAGTGTGAGATCCAGTATGCAGGTTATGGGTTTGTGATGCTTTGCTTGATATGAACCAAGGATGCACCTATGTGGATGATGATGGATGATGGATCGGGATCTTAAGGCTTGGAATGTATTATCATTATGTGGTTTGATCATGGATAGACTAGATCTGAATATTGCACATGTTTTATTCTGCAAATGTTATGATCTGGGTATGACTGAATTCTGAAATAGTTGTGAAGTTTTTAAGTTAGTATTTGTAGATCTATACGTGGGTTCGCTTTGGTAAAAGCATGTATACACGCTGGTTCGGTTCATCAGAGTAGCGTATACATTATGAAATATGATATCTGAATTTGCAGTTGGTTCTAGTGGTTGTTGCAGAGTTCTGGGTTCTTCTCTATGTTCTGGTGACTGTGTTTTGATGACTGTATTTTGAAATGTTTAGTGGTGATTGTTTTTGAGCTTCAATGTTGTTGATGGGTCCAGTATGAAAATTGGATGAAATGTGGCCTTTAGATTATGATGTTGCATTCCAGGAGTATCTAGTATGAAAATTTATGAAACGTGGTCCCTGGAGGAAGAGAGAAGGTTGTAGCCTTCTGTAGGCTGGCGCCTATGTACTAGTAAACATATCGGCCAGTACAAGAGCCAGGGATTGGAGCTTCCTTCCCGTAGTAGCTAGAAAACGAGTGAAGGTTGGAGCTTCAGTAGGCTAACACCTACGTACTAGTAAATGGATCGGCTAGTACAAGAGCTAGGGGGTTGTAGCTCCCTTCCAGTAGAAGCTAGAGAATGAGAGAAGGTTGTAGCCTTCTGCAGGTGGGTGCCTGCGTACTGGTATGAGTTTGCGCTAGTACAATATTGTAAATAGGTTTTTATTATATTAAAAGAAGACAGCAATAGGTGGTTTTTGTCCCGCATTGGGTTTCCACCTTAAATCTTGGTGTTCATATGCGCTTCTTATGTGTGATGGTCTTTTATGTTTTTATTGCACATGGTTACTATTTATATGGTTAATGAAGTTCTGATGCACTGATTAAAGATCAACATATGATGAATTAACTGAATCATAAGTCTGTTGTATATATGCTAGTTTCCTTAAACACTGTTGCGTGTACACGCGAGTTCCCTTAACTGAAGGAGCGTATTTGAGTATGAAAAGAGAAAATTTATTGACTTGCTAATATTGATTCATCTCCCCCCCACTCTCAATATTATTTCCAACACTTTCAACATTTTTATGAATTACAATCATTGTTGTTGCATTTGATATCTAGTTGTTTCTTGTTTAAATTATTTTTTGGTGAACTTTAATTGGTTGTTGCCTCACTTGACTAACATCAGACCTTACACAAATCATAGGTGGCTATCTAGTAAATTATCTACAATTTGGTATGCATGGATTGAATGTTGTAAGGTTTGAATCGATTATTGAAAACCTTGAGCTAAACTTTGAACAATCTATTTTGACATGTTGAATGGTTGGAACCGAAAGGTGGAATAATTGAGCTAAACTTCGAGCTTGTGCACGCTATTGAATGGTTGGAACCAAAAGGTGGAATACTTGAGCTAAAATTCTAGCATGTGCACCCTAAACTAGTTGTCAAGCAATCTAAGCTTGCTACCTAAACTCTAGATTCTAGCAATTACTACACTCAATGCAAAATTCGAGTTTAAATTTAACACTTGGTAACATCATTGTGCTTCTTATAAATAAATTATCACATTTAAATTCATAATAGTAGCCAAAAACATTGAAATCAATAAACCATGGTAATATTTTTGCGAGAAAAATATTTTCCAATTGATGAAAGCTCGCTGATGTCATTGACATAAGGAAACTATCATGAGCCCATACACACTCATTGAAATAAATAACCATTAGTGACACGTATCCTAGGAGAGTAGCTTTAAATCTAATAAAAATTAGAAGATACCACTAGTTAAATAATCTATATTCAAAAGTCTAATAATATGGAATAGTTAAATAAATTATTATTTTCTTTTTTATTTCAGAAATTTATTTTTTAGTAGGAAACAATTCTTAAACAAATGAATAATGGAAGATAACCCCAAAAGGAATAGAAAATGTATGAAGTGTTTTATATATATATATATATATATAATAATGGATTATATTTTTATTATTTACATTTTATCATTCATATATATATTATGGATATAGTTTTTTTATTTATTTTTTATTAAATTTGGAAATTTTTAACAATCAAATCATTATATAGGTAGTGAAAATATATAAAAGGTTTTTTTTTTTAATTTAACGTGGTTCAATGATAAAACCTTGTTGTTTTTTATGGTTAAAAATTGAAGAAAGCACTACTTCAACATGCCTACATAGTGTAAAAATAGACAATCCATCTATTTGGCTAATCGGCAGTTAGACATTGAAAACAAGTCATCATTGATGATTATTACATCTATTTGTATGACAAAACAACATCAATATTTCAATGATGAAGATTATTACATGCATATGTATATCAAGGTAACATAATTAAAAATAACAATGTGTTACACACCATTGGAAACAATTTTCTAACTCTAAGTAGTCAATGCATACATGTAAAAGGTAGGTGGGAAACAAGGTTTCCAAAAAAGTATAATTAAATAAAAAACAATGAAATGAATAAAATTTAAATCTAGAACAAACTCTACATTCATTTAAAAAATATTATATTCATTTCTATGATAAGGTAGTGTCAATATATCAACAATGAAAAATATTACGTTCATTTATATGATAAGGTAGCATCCATAATCTTTGTATCATTGTGTTGATGAGGAAAAATATTACATTTTATGAGCAGAACGAGTCAAGTCCATCAATCTAAATATACTAGAATAGAATTTCTTGAAGGAAATTAATATTAAAAAAACATATAGCAAGAAGAGAGTAACATCTAAGTGAGAAGCATTGAAAAGTTTGATATAATGTTAAAATAATATATTCTTATGTTATAAGTAACCAATATTATAATTTTGATCCCTCTTTCTTGATTTAATTCTTTCAATAGGCTTCATAACCTTTTCTCAACTTTAAACATATCCATCTTTTTCAAAACCCCCTCCATAATATTTTTTCCTAACTAAGCCATATATCCATCCTTTAGAAACCATTTTAGTTACCATCTTAAAACTCAGTAATCATAAACATATCATTTTTAAAAACCTCTTTCACTTAAAAAAAATTCTCTCAATAAAAACTAACTTTATTAACCCAACATCATATCTTTATTAACCCAACATCATAAATACCATGTATTTCAAATAAATGGACATAGTAAAAACCCTGTTCTTCAAACACATTGAAAAAATAGAATGTAAAAAAATCTAATTAATATTTACTCTTCCTATCTCTTGATTTTATGGTCAAGTTGGACATTAATTACTTATAAAATACTTTTATTACTTAATTTATTCTAGAAATCCTTTAGTCTTAGGTATCATAAGAAATCCTTTTTATCCTGATATGTATTAAGAAAAATATAATTAAAAAGAGACCTCATAATTTACTTTTATGGTTCAAAAGCAACATATATTATAAAAAAAATATTAATGCTAATAGTCACTTAAATAAATATTTTAATACGTTAATATGATATAAATATAAAAACAATTCAACTTAGAATATTTTCATGTTATGAATCCATTAAATTATTATTTTAATTATATAACTATTTGAACTATTGATTGTTATATAGTATTTATATTTATAATTAAATATAAGAATGTGAATATATTGATATAAAGAATAATTTAAAATTTAAATATTTTTATAATATAAATTTTATTAAGAATGAGCTATAAAGTAAACATTTATATTCATTTTCATAAGCAACATTTATTTATTTAGATATTTGTAATTTATTAATAATAGGATTTTGAGAATTAAATTAACCATGAACAATCTCTCTCTTACAATGACTAATATGTCAAACATAAGTGTTTAAGGTATTTGATTTAGAAAATAGGGAACCAATTTTGATATTCAAGGCTACACATAAACAATGAAAATTCAAGATTGTTGTGGCAGCATATTTACAATTAAGTAAACAAATTTGTATTTACTCAAACTATATGATATGAGGAGGATGATAGCTAAATTCTTTCTCAAATGGGAAGATGAATGGTTAAGATCATAAAATTTATAAAAGAGTAATGAGAAGAATAAAACATATGCGGCTCCATACTTAGAGGGTCCAAATGATATTGATAATAAGTGTCATGAAAAATAAGATTTAGTAGATTAACTATTTTTTTCTATATATGTTTTTATATTAAGTAATATTTCTTATAAAAATTAGATTTATCTTGTGTTAAATATGACTATGTTTGTAAAAAAACAAATTAATCAATTTATATCTAAATTTTAATGATATAGTATCGTTTATGTGTTAAAAATTGTCATGTGAAATATGTAATATATACGTATATAATGTGAGAAAAAGAAAACATATGTGGCTCCATACTTAGAGTGTCCAAATGATATTAATAATAAGTGTCATGAAAAATAACATTTAGTAAATTATCTATTTTTTCTATATATATTTCTTTATTAAGTAAAATTTCTTATAAAAACTAAATTTATCTTGTGTGTTAAATATGACTATGCTTTGAAAAACAAATTAATTAATTTATATATAAATTTTAGTCATATATTATAATTTAAGTGTTTAATTTATTTTTTCCATTTAAAATATGTATTATATAATTATAATGAGTGGTTATATATTTATATAAAAAGTCAAATTTGTTTTTATAATTTTTCCAATATCAAATTCAAATTTGTTAATATATTTTAATCTCCTTTATATAAAAGTATTTGTATTTAATCAATTATTTCAAGGAAATATGTCATAATACTAACAAATATTGAAATTGCTTTATTCATTTAATAATGTAATTTTTTTTTTAAATTAAAATTGTAAATATAATTTTTTAATAATTTATATTTTTAAACATTTTTAATTTTTTTAATAATTTAATATTTTTATTCATTTATTCCGCTTTAGTAAGAACCCCTTTAACTCTAAATGTTTCTTGTAAAATCTTATCAATAATATTAAGAATAGTTGTTTTTAGAAATTAACCTATCTTTAAAAAAATCTTATTGTCCATTGTTCCTTTTACCACCTTTGCCAAAATGTGTTCATGTTTATTAGCTACTATCATCTCTTCCATGATGTCTTCATTAGCAACCAACTCTTTGGGGAACATTCTTCTAAGGTGACTATACATATGAAATATGTGTTGAGAAATCTATGACAACTAGATTAGGGTGATTTTTCTTTACTTTGATAATTGCTAGTGATGTTCTTTCCTTCAAATTGTAGTATTTATAATTAGATTCTTCTGCTCTTGATTATTATAGTGTTCTTATCATCAAACAACTACCAAACTATGAATATCAATATCACAAATGGAAACATGATATAGGCTACTAGCTAGGGCCAAAACCTCTCCGAGAGAGGAAAACCCATAAGAAATAATTCTCTTCTTATAGAATCTTCAAATGATGAATTCAAAGACCTTTAGACCCAAGACAAAGACCCCTCCAACACCAAGTTAACCTTCCTTGTTGATGAGATTTCCTTCAAAATCAAAATAACTTCCAATAATAGATTTTTAGTCCTCGAGCTACTACTACAACTTCGATCCCTAGTTATTTCTACATCTTTGACCTAATATCTTAGCCAGCAACGTTGACCTAATAGCTTTACTTGTAACTTTGACCTAGCAGCTTCACTTTCAACTTCACTTTGGCCTAGAGCTTCACTTCGATCTAGCAGCTTCACTTGCAGCTTCAGAAACCCTAAATCTTCTTTACATGAGAGAGAGAGAGAGAGAACAAAAACTTCGATTCCGACTTCTTTCTTGAACTTCACTTCCCTTTAGACTTATTCTCCTTATGATCAAGCTTCCTTTCTTTCTTGATCGAATGTCTCTGATGTGTTCTTCAAATGAGGTCGAATAAACTTATATATACAGGCTTCTAAGGAGTACAATAGCACTAGATAGGTCCAATTGTCTTATGTAGGCTAACTTCTTCTCTTGTAGGTCAACTCAGTCTTGGAGACACACTGAAACATTTTTGACATAAATAAATTCTTTTGACTTGATACAAAATGCCCAATATGGTATATTACATATAACAATGACTCTTTTGACTCGACTTTATGATAAACCATAGAAGCACACAATGGGTGCTTTGACCTAAAAGTAAATTGACTTAGAGCATGAAACCCATGCTATAAAATAAGAATAATAATTTTTTTTTTCTCTTTACATCAAATACATAAAATAAATAGTATATAGATTATTATGAAGTTTGAACCTAGTTACATATTTCAACACTCCCTCTTAACTAGGGAGGTATTCATAATACATAAATGGTACATGGACATTCTCATACTGAATAATTCCCATAAGAAGTGTCATATTGGTAAGTAATCTCATAAGCTATCTATTCTTCTTATATAAGCTCATCTCATCATATCAACGAACATTGTCATATAGCAAGGCCTTGAATAACAACTCTATTTCTCCACTAGATTAGAGAAAAATGTTGGGGAGACAAATTATTTATATACACCTTCATCATTGTCTCTCAAGGCACATACCCCATCCGGATGTTCACAAGGTATGTCCTTTTAGGACAATTCCTTTCTTGATTTACACATCCTCAAGGAATTTCCTCTTCAACTAATCTTGCCTATTGTATGCCCTACCTCAACCTCAAAGAGTGTAGGTATTGGTCTCAAATGCTTATCCAATCGTCCATTCTTTCTTCATAATTTGACGACAACAATTATGTGTCTATCTCTCCCTCTCAACTGTGGAGGATTTACTCATTCCTATAAAAGGAATATACCCAAGCTCCCTCTTAATTAGGGACTTGTTTCCAACAACAACTATCTGCTTTTTAGTGGAGATCATGTTACTATCATACTAGAGGAAATTTGATTTTAAGAAGTTAACATTGGTTTTCCATGTCATAATGTGTAAGCCAATCAAAATCTTTTAAAATTCAAAAGAGATACATGTATGACTAGGCATTGACAATTTTTTTAATAATATTATTTACCTGCCTTAAGTGTGAATGGTGCCCAAATGACCTAAAAATACATTAAATATTAAAGGTAAAATTGATATCTTCTTCTATAAAAGTGATAATATCAAGAATATTTTTAATGAAGGGTAAATCATTGGTTGAGTGTGTCTTTAATTATGTGTAACTACTGTATTCAAGCATCTGTGATCCATAATGAATTAAACAAAGTCTTTCGGTAGAAATCACATGAGAGAATTTTTTAGCCGACGCATTTCAAACCAACAAGTGTGGTTCATCATTAGGACTAGATGAAGAGGCAGACCATGGCAAAGGCTTAAATAGAGAGCAATGTAGAGACATAATTTCAAGTAACGACTATATTTGAACAATATAGTTTAAATTATAATATTAATTTATTAATATATTAAAAACAAATATTATTAAGTAATGGCTATATTAAACAAATAGTTTTTGAAAACATATTTAAATAATGATATTATTTCATTAATTTATTAAAAATATTAATAGGTAACGACTATATTGAATGGCTAGTTTTTGAAAAATAATATTTAAATTAATTTATTAAAACCAAATATTACTAGTTCTTGAAAAATAATATTTAAATAATGATATTAGTTTGTTAATTTATTAAAATATTAATATGTAGCGGCTATATTAAACGGCTAGTTTTTGAAAAATTCTCTCATGTGATTTCTATGTGTAACTGATTTAAATTTTAAATTTATTTTTTAATTTAAATTTTATTAAATTTTGTGTAAATAAATTAATTTAAATATAAATATATGTGGTTATTTTGATAAAGTTGCATTTATTTGGGTAATTCAAATTCAAATTTAAAGTTAATTTAAATTTAATTTTAAATTTTAATTAACTTTTTTAATTTAAATTTTATTAAATCTTGTATGAAGAAATTAATTAAAATATAAAATATTTATATAAGTTTATGAGAAAATTATTTTGGTGTAAATCACAGGAAAAAACATTTGTCGACGCATTTCGAACCACTAGTGTGGTTCATCGTCAGGACAAGTTGAAGAATCAGATCATGGATACATGTTAAATAGGGAGAGAAAATCAGCCAATGGCTAGGTTTGACTAAAGAAATGACCATATTAGGCCATACTAGACTAATGGCTATAATAGACCCAGAAACAGCTAGATTTGACTATTTGAATTGTTTAATTATATTACAATGTTAAAACTAATATTATTATAATATATATCACGTGTTCTCATAATCACACTACATTTAGGGAATATTTAGTAATAGAAGGGAATTAATATGTAATAAATAATATTATATTATTATTATATAATGTTACAGTAATAATCTTCTTATTAATTCTATTTAATTTAATTTAATTTTTAATAGTAAGTTTATTCAATGGGGATAAGAGTTAATAGATCTAGGTAAATATATAGAATAATATTAATTCCTAGTTATATTATTTGTACTAGGTTATTCTGATTAGATATGAAAAGGGGAAATATTTTATAATAAAATTAAACTAGTATAAATATTAAAAATAATATTAGTTATTATTGTACTTTGTTATGATAAAAGTATTATTGATGGTTAGGGTAACTAATTAATATCAATTTATTAGTAAATTTATCTAATGGGAGCATATATTAATAGATCTAGGGATGTTAGTACAAGCAAGGATTGATTATATCAATATAATAATGTTATAATATTAAAGGTTTGGTAATTTAAATATATTAGAAAATCTACATTTTGTTATTCAAGATAGTCATGAATAGGACTATAAAATAAACTAATAGAGATTTCCCAAGAGGATAGAAGAATTATGGCTAAATAAAGAAGGATAAGTGATAACAAGGGGAAACCTAGAAAGCTAGAGAAAGTCAATAAAAGAGGGTGGGGAGGAGGGGGAAGACACGACTAGGAAGAGAGGGTAGGGATCCAACAACTACTGATCTTCCAGTCGTCATCTATATTGAGATTGCTTGGACTTCTTTCAATCTCAATTGCTTCCCTAAATTTTCGATGATGGAACTGCGCAACCTTAGCAATAACCTTAGCCTCTTCTCCGCATTCTCTGCCAGTGCGGAAGACTTGGTTCTCCCATGCTTTAGGCCTGTTGTGTGCTCATTAATCCTTTGATTAATATAGCGTCCTGTTTCACCAATAGAGGGGGTCCCATAGGAACAAGGAATAATGTAGACACCCTTCTTGTTCTAATAAATTAATTTAAATATAGAAAATATATACGATTATTTTGATAAATGTGACATTTATTTGGGTAATTTTGATAAAAATCAGATAATAAAAATCATATATTAAAAAAATGTCTACATGGCATTATTTTATAAATTTCTTAATTTTTTCTTAGATGCCTATTTTTGAATTGAAATTTTCTCTAATTGAAACTACTTGTAGGGCTCCTCCTTTTTGCATCAACATGTCATGGATGAACTTCAACTTCTTCATCATCGAGACATCTTCTTCTATAACTTCTTCATATATTTTCGACCATCTTCTACATCAATTTCTCTTTCCTCTTTGTAGTGTTGAACTAGGTAATGCTAGTCATGCCATCATCTTTTCATCGGGAAGTGACCTTCTTCATCATCATCTAGATATCCTTCATATTGCTACCTCTTTCCAAGTCATGTTCCTTTTAGAATTATCCATCCAATTTTATGTATACTAGTTGTAGGTGAAATTCTACAAACCTCTTTCGATAGCCCTGTTCCAACCCAACCATATGCTTTCTTTCCAAACATAAAAAAATTGAAGTTCAAAAATATAGTTACCTCTTCATGATGGCCTTTTGTCATAATATCAGCTTATGTAACATCAACATCGTGCATACTATTTGAACCCATCTCCAAGACATTTACTATTAAGGATCTCCTTGTTCATCATAGTTATCAGGGTTTTCATAACTTCATGGAGATATCATAGCTAATCCTTATAGATGTTTACTAATATTCTTATCTGAGTGGCTATAGATACTTATTTACAAACTCTCCTTCTAACTTCTTCATATACTACTTCTTCGAGATTTCTATACATAGCTCCTTTCTACATAGAAATAGTTGTTGTCAACCACCTCATATTCTTCATGAGGTCATATAGTGTTGATTCCATCTTGTCATCATGTATAACAGTTCAATGCATATTTTATTTATGCCTTCAAGTATCATTTAGAAGGAAGAGTTTCCTTATTCTTTAATCATTCTCATGAGATAGATCATTCTAACCATTCTATCTTTATCCATCTATCAAAGTTAACAAATAGATGCATACCTCTTCCTTCATGTGATCATGTAGGTTTCCTTCAACAACTTCCATTTTCTTTGCTTGAAGATGAAAATTCTTCAACTGAATTGTCATGTTGCACTTCTCTGTCACCATACCTTCATTATTCTAAACTTTGGATCCCACAGTAGGTGGAATTGACACTTTCTTCTTCTAAGTAGAGGTTAATATTTTAACAAATATTTTGATGGAGGATCTTGATGATCCTTATTCAACAAATGCATTTTCCTATTGCTGATAAGGTTTTATGATAGTCTTCTGTTTTTATCTTTCTAGATGAATTGCTAATTTCTATATACTTTAAAATGAACTAAATGTATGTGATACCTTCAATAGTAGAGGTATTTTATTTCTTCCTTCTTTGAATTCTTTTCTTCCAGTTCTACTTATTTGGTCACACGGGCTTCACTTCTTTCCTTTCTTTTTCTGTTGCCCTTCTCGAGTTTAGGACAATTCCTCTTGAAGTTCCCATGCTCATTACATTGATAACACTTAATTTTAGACATGTTAATTTTCTTTTGAAATTTCTTTTGAGGCTCAAATTTTCCAAACTTCCCTTTTCTCCTTCTCATAGCTGCATATGCTTGTGTTAGTTCATTTGATCCAACATCATTATTTTTCCTTTAATATATTTTCTTCAATCTTACATAATGACCATAGATTATTGAATGGAGTAGCTTACTTCTTTTCATAAATACTTGATACAAAGTTGTCCCATTCATCTAGTAGTCCATTCAGTACAAGAGTGGTCATTTATGGATCTAACATTGTTTCTCCTAGCTCTTTTAGTTGATCTCTTATTTGAGATGCCTTAATGAAATATGAGGCTACCCATTCTTCCTTTGATACTTTCATTTTGTGTAATTCAGTTCTTAAAGATATTGTTTCCCCTATAGTACTTACAGAGAAAAATTCTGCCAACTTGTCCTAGATTTATTTAGATGTCTTCAATTTTTCTACATAGGGAATGAGAGTACCCTTGATAGTTTCAATGAGGATTATTTTGGCCCGATCCGGATTTAAGCAGGAACGCAATAGATTATAGAGATAACCATAAATACAGAGATGTGGTAACCATAAAAACAGAGATGCAGCAGAAATAATACTTCATTTCATTAATGGAGAATATTGAAATATGCTTACAAATAGAAATAACCCAGCTAGGGCGATGGTAGCTTATCTTTGAGAAGAGATGTGTCGGCTACATGCCTCTGAACTATTTCCAACTATGTTACAATGAGGCTCGAGGGCCTATTTATTGTTGAGAAACAATGGAAAACCCTTCACATTCCAAAACCTAACCCTAGAAGATGAAACGCCAAATTGTGGACCCCGTTTTTGGGTAAGTTGGTACATCAACTTCCCGGGGTCGCGAATTGGTCGTACTATCTCTGTTTGACGCGCATGATAGCCCGTTGGAAAGATCTCTCCGAGGACTATCGACAGAAAAGATGATTTTTATTAGAAAAATGGTTGGCGGTGGATTTCCCAAAAAACGTCGTTTAGGCCTCAAAACGGCTCCGGAAGTTTAGGACCCGAAAAACTGCTAAAAATAGTAAACTATGCTATAATTAAGGAAACTGAAAAATTAAAAGAGACGGTTGTGGGGGTCCAAATGGGATAGGTGGGTGGCCACCAACATCCACCTGGATCATTCCTCCCACCTTAGGAAGCAATGGTCCCCATTGCGTTGAGTTCCTCCCTGAGATGAGGAAGCTTCTGCTGAGCTGGGTCTCTGGTGAGCTGTTCTGCAATCTCTGATGTGTCCAGAAATGGTGGGGAGCATGGTCGGCGACGGTCTACATTGAACACTCCGTGCAAGCGAAGGAATGGAGGAATGTTGTGCTTCAAAGCATTGTTTCCCGTAGCCTTGTTACTAGTGTAAGGACCATGTCCAAGTGGTCTGAGTTTCTGATGGGTTCTGGTAAGGCGCTCCCTCTGCAAATGTAACCAAACTTTGTCATCCACATGAAACTTTTGTGGCACCCCTCCGGGTAAGGAGAAGTTGTTCTTGTGTTCTGTCACGACTATATCCTTCTGTTGCTGCTGCTGTGTGGAGGAACCCTTTGCAGGGGTCATGGATGTAGCAACGATCTTCCCCTTACTTTGGGAGCGAACCAAACAGAAAATAAATTTCCTAGTCTGTGAGATGAGCTTGCTGCCTTTCTTAGCAGTGATCAAAGAGGTGGCGGTAGGTGGGGCTACCTCTAGTATCCTGTATAATGAATTATCCAAAGAAATGATGACAACGCGAGGCCTTGACTCATACACAGCATGTCGCCTCCACAAGTATGGCTGGCCTAATAGTACATCACAAACATCCAGAGGTGTAACATCACACAGTACCTCGTTTGTGAAGGGCTTGATGCTATAGGGAAGGCGGCACTGCTGGCGAACTTTGAGATCTCGTCCTTCGTGAAGCCAACCGATACTGTACGGCTGTGGGTGTGGTGTAGTTGGTAGGCCCAACCGCTTCACGACCTCTGCTGAAATGAGGTTCTTTTGGCTACCACTGTCGACAATGAATTGCAGCGGTGAACCCTTCACCCACATCTGTGAGTGGAAAAGACGTTCCCCCTCCTATGGATCTTTGGGATCATTTTTCTGGATCTTGGAAGTAGCAACAGTGGCGCTGGGATCCGCATCAATGATCTGCTTCCCTTTGTCATTCCCCTTGTCGGGTTCTGACTCAGAGTCGGAACATGCATCTGATTCGGAAGTCTTCAACTCGGCCACAAGCGACTGCTTGGTCCGACACTCACTTGTGTTATGAGTGGGACTCTTGTGGAACTCACACCACTTTCCTGTGTCCTTCTTTGGCTTCGTGGTGTTGTTCTTTTCTTGCGGATTTGACGGGTTGTCTTGGGTCACCCCGCTTTGGCTTTATCCTTTGGGCTTTGGATTTGCAGATCCAAATTCTCGCTTCTTCTGTTTGAACTTTTGCTCGATTTTGACAGCGTATCGGTATGTTGTGCCGAGTGAGGAGATGTTCAAGAACTCCATCTCTTCCTGGATGTATCTGTGTAGGCAGCCGCGGTATTTGAGTACCAGATGCAGCTCAGAATCTTTGATACCCAATTGTGTGCGAAGGGTATGAAAAATGTTTGTGAACTCTGGCACATCTTGGTCTCGTCCCTGAGGCAGTGTGGTCCATTTGATGTATTTGTCCTCATAGCTTTTGACAGGGTAGTACTGCTCCTTGATGGCATCCCGGAAGTCATTCCAAGTGGGTGCGACTGAAAACAGTGAGCCTGTACTTTCATCCTTCTGTTCGCAGTAGGTTTCCCACCAGTCCTTGACGTGGGGGGCTGCTTTGAGAAGAGCGAAAACAATCTTTTCCCGACTTGAAAATTCATGAACAAAAAAATACCCATCGAGCATATTTAACCATTTATCTACGGCATCTGCGTCTATTTGACCCTCGAAGATGGGGATTTCAAAATTTACTTGTACCTTAAATGGTGTGGCATTTCCAGAGTAACTGTTGGAAGCCAATGTGTCGCCTCTAGGTAGCCGCTGAAGGATTTGGGCAAAGCTGTCCATCATTGTGTTCCTTTGCCGCTCGAGGGCTTCTTCGAGCAAGATTCTTATAGGATCTCTTGCCCCCTCGTCTTTCTTCTCATCCGCCATGGGAGGTCGTCGAGATTTGCGAGGCTGGTCTTGCAAAGGTTCGACCAATTCAAGCCCTAACTCCTTATATCCCGACCTCATTGGGGACATGCAAAGAAAAACAGAGAAAAAGCAGACCGCTCTGATACCACTGATCCGGATTTAAGCAGGAACGCAATAGATTACAGAGACAACCATAAATACAGAGATGCGGTAACCATAAAAACAGAGATGCAGCGGAAATAATACTTCATTTCATTAATGGAGAATATTGAAATATGCTTACAAATAGAAATAACCCAGCTAGGGCGATGGTAGCTTATCTCTGAGAAGAGATGTGTCGGCTACATGCCCCTGAACTGTTTCCAACTGTGTTACAATGAGGCTCGAGGGCCTATTTATTGTTGAGAAACAATGGAAAACCCTTCACATTCCAAAACCTAACCCTAGAAGATGAAACGCCAAATTGTGTACCCCATTTTTGGGTAAGTTGGTACATCAACTTCCCGGGCTCGCGAATTGGTCGTACTATCTCCGTTTGACGCGCATGATAGCCCGTTGGAAATATCTCTCCAAGGAATACGACGGAAAAGACGATTTTTATCAAAAAAATCGTTGGCGGTGGATTTCCCAAAAAACGTCGTTTAGGGCCTCAAAACGGCTCCGAAAGTTTAGGACCCGAAAAACTGCTAAAAATAGTAAACTATGCTATAATTAAGGAAACTGAAAAACTGAAAGAGACAGTTGTGGGGGTCCAAATGGGATAGGTGGGTGGCCACCAACATCCACCTGGATCACGGCCCCTACATCTTCCTAAATATACTTTGATAGTTCTTCATATTTCTCTTGTGGATATTTGGAGATTGAGCCATTTACATATTCAATAACTTCATTTTCTATGAGGATCCAATATATTCTCTTCTTCCATGCAAGGTAGTTTGATGTACCAACAAGTTTATTGTTCTCCTTGTATAAAGTAGTCATTTGGTTTGTAGATTGAGACATGAAATATAAAGTACTTACTTGAGAAATGAATATGCCTCCTTGATGATGGTGATTTTCACTAGATGCCTTTATTGATGATGATGATCTTCCTTCTTCAAAAATACAATGCTTCATCTTCAAGATAAGGATGAAATGTTCTTCTTCAAATATGATTAAGATGTGATCCTTTATTCAATGTCAGGAGATTACTTTGATTCCTTCGATGATGAAGTGTTCTTCTTGCTTCCTTTGGATGTAGAATGTGAGAGACTTCCCAAGATGCTTCAAATGTGTAGAGTCCTTATTTTAAGATGGAGGTAGGGTCATTTAGTTATTCCTTTCTTCTTCCAAGAGTCATTTCTTCAAGATTATAGTATATTTTGATGTGATAACTAGGTATCCTTGATGTTCTTCCTCCTATATTTGACCGTTATGATCTTCAAGTTGCATTTCCTTATCACCTTAGCTCTAATACCATGTTCAGAAATCTATGGCAGCTAGATTATGGTGATTTCTCTTCACATTGATAACTGCTTATGATGTTCTTTCCTTCAACTTTTACTATTTATAATTAGCTTCTTCTTCTCTTGATTATTATAGTGTTATTATCATTAAACAACTACCAAACTATGAAGATCAATAACACAAATGGACACAAGATATATGCTACTAGCTAGGGCCAAAACTTCTCCTAGAGAGGGAAACCCACAAGAAATTATTCTCTTCTTATAGAATCTTCAAATGACAAATTCCAAGACCTTTAGACCCAAGACAGAGACCCATCCAAGGAAAATTTAACCTTCCTTCTTCATGAGATTTCCTTTAAAGTCAAAACAAATTCCAACAACTGATTTTCGGTCCTTTAGCTACTACTGTAACTTCGATCCCCAACTACTTCTACAACTTCGATCCTTAGCTATTACTACAACTTCGACCTAGCATATTCTCCTACAACTTTTACCTAGAAGCTTTACTTGTAACTTCAACCTAGTATCTTCACTTTGACCTAGCAACTTCACTTGCCACTTCACTTTGACCTAGCAACTTCAATTTGACCTAACAACTTCACTTGCAACTTCACTTTGACCTAACAGTTTTAAAAACCCTAAATCTTCTTTACACATGAGGGAGAGAGAGAGAGAGAACTTCAATTCCAACTTATTACTTGAATTTTTCTTTCCCTTTAGACTTCTTATCCTTATGATCAAACTTATTTTATTTCTTGATTGAATTTCTTTGATGTATTCTTCAAATGAGGTCAAATGCACTTATATATATATAGGCTTCTAAGGAGGACAAACAAGCCTAGATAGGGACGACTTGTCTTCTATATACCAAATTATTCTCTTGTAGGCTAACTTGGTCTTGGAGGGAAATTTTGACACATATTTGACTTAAATAAATTCTTTTGACTTAATACAAAATGCATAACAGTGTCTATTGCACATAACAATGACTCGTTTGACTCCTTGACTCTATGACAAACATTAGAAGCACATAATGAGTGCTTTGATCTAAAATTAATTGACTTAGAGCATGAAACCCATTCTATAAAATAACAATAATAATTTTTTCTTTTCTCTTTACTTCAAATACATAAAATCAATAATACATATAATATTATGAATATCGAACCTAGTTACATATTTCAACAATATGGAGCACCTAAAATGAACTATGACATATTCCATCAACTAATGATACACAACATCCATCCAATATTATTACATATCATATCTAAAACCTTTTTTCCCCCGACCATAGAGGAAAAAGACAATGCATTATGGATATCATGAGAAAATTAGTTCATCCATAATGTGGATGTGTGTTTTGAACAAATAAAAACATGCAAAATTTAGTTATAGCTAGAAATGACAATGCTTGATATGTGTTTTTGAGATGAGATTGACAATGTGGTGTAAATCCATAATAGTTCCAAAATTTTAACTATCTAATGCATGTAAAACCTAAGATGGTAATGAGTTAATTAGTTCTAATAGGGGCGAGGAAGTTAATGACAATAAATATGGTTTCATGGGACCATTGGAGGCATGCCTTAATAATTAAATACCTAATTTTATTTTCCGTTGTATAACTAATCGATATGTAGTGTGTTGTAGAAACATTGTCTTCATGTACTTGCACCTAGTATGTCACCTGTCAAAGTAAAAAATTATAAGAACTTGTCTTATGGAGAATGCGAGGAATGTTGTAAGGCTGAGTCCTTTTCCGCCATGTCAAGTTTCTATATTTCTGACTGTTTATTTTATTGAGTTGATTTTATGTGTGTTAGTTTCTTTCATGTGGTATCAGAGCTTTTCGAGGGAACCTGTGTAAGGAGTGTTCAGTAGAGCCTGTGCAGGGATTAAGCCTGGGAAGTCTTTTGAACATGGAAGCTAGTTTAAGTCGGTCATAAACTGTGAAGTCTTGGTAAAGGAATTGAAGTCCTCTTGGTCTGCGCCAAATTTCCTAAATTCTTTCATAATTTCTTGTGTTTTGATCCATGTCACCATAGGTTGCAGAAACTGAGTAATCGCAAGCTTGCATTGTGTTATCTCAAAATCAGATCCTGATAGGCTGTTGGTCAGGTTGACTCTAAGTAACTATTTCAACCTACTTTAGGCTGAGGCTTAGCCTCCTCAACCTGAGAGGGCTCTCTCTTGATGGATTAATGATTTTGATTAAAGATAAGATGGCTAACTCTTATAGAACAACTGTGAAAAATATGAATGGTGGAAACACATTAAACAAAACTATCAATTGGGCTTATGGAGTCAACAACACCTCAATATAACAATGAACTCAACCCTACATGGAAGTCAGGGCATTCAGCATTTAAACATTCAGAACGTAAACTCATATGGGACCGCACAGTTTATAAATGTATACATGAAGTCAGAGCACATTCAGTGAATTCTGAGTGATTATACATCCATACCATTGTAAGAATTAAGGAAAGGACAACATCACATATTCTGAACATAAAAAATCCTTCATGAATCCTGAGAGTAAAGTCAAGCATGTATTACTGAAAAAGAGTCTTACATAGGCCAAATACAAGCTTTTCCATAAAAATTCCAACCCTTTGTACATCAGATGTTCTGCTATATATAGAGCTCTTTACATGCTTAGATTCCTCTTCTAGGAAGAGGAAAATTTGATGAATTCTGACCTGACTGACACCTAATGACACTCAAAACTAACTATTAAATTCAAATGACACCTAACTAGCAGTCCTAGAGACCTAATACAACTAGGAGTGTAACTCCTTATCATGATTACAACAACCTTATCTAAGCATTAAACACTCCTTTTGACACATAAAACTCCATGAAGTCGAATTTGATGAAGCCCATAACCTTCCAGCTGCCCTTGATGACTCATCCTTTTAATGTTCCTAGAAACTAGGAAATTGTCCCTTGCTCTGTTCTGGCTGAAAAATAGGTCTTGGGACAGAGCTCATAAAA